>VCAZ01000137.1:985000-1105172 GCA_005784505.1 Bagarius yarrelli | reverse complement strand
ACACGCGTAACAAAAAAACTAGAGACTCGAGACTAAACAGAGACCAAAAGTAAATATTAAAATGTTTTGTTCCTATGTACATATTCCTTTTTAACAACCCCACCTCACCCCCCCAACAGCACAACACACCTGCACGACATGTTTATGATGTTTAAATGATTTAATCCATCTGAGGCTTTTTAATTTAATAAATAATCTTGATTAATGATCAGCCCAGAAGCACTGACTCACTCACCATGACTGCTGAAAGGGCGGAAACTGAGCCGAGGCAGGTGAGGCCCATAGTGTAGCTGGGGTCCAACATGTACGGCACGATGCCTCCCACGCTGGCAGCCATGAGACAGGCGTTCAGAGCGTGACGGCCCGGGAGCATGAGCGGGGCAGAGTTCAGGAGACCTGCAGGGCGAGGAAACCAGATGACGCTTTGGAGATAACGCAAGATTTAACATAAAGACCTTAAACTAAACCAGCTTTGTGGATATTCGGCTACGCGTATGGGAAAGAAATCCGAGTCAAAACGAAGCCAAAAGGCTTTTTCCCGCTTTACAAACATTCATTTCTGTATGTTCCCTGTTCCAGAACTGTACGCCGTTAGAAAACAAGCCAAACCTTATGATGCTATTAAAGAACTTAATAAAAGCAGCTCCGGTGGCTCATACGGCCCATAATCGCATGTATGATGTTTGTTTATTTCTGCACTTGTAAGCTTTGTTATGCAGATTGGCTGAAATTTTATTCTTTGTACTTTTTGAATAGTCCTTTAAGAAAAAAAAAAAAAAAAAAAAAACTATACAATGCATACGAGCAGAAAAATGGGTGCTGTAATCTTCTGCATCAGCACAGACCTCCAGGTTCCAGCACTCCGGCAGAGCAGTGGGAAAGCTCCTTGAGATAATGCGTTCCAGCTTTGGGGGAGGGGAGGGGAAGGGGGGGAAAGTGGAAAATGTCTGGGAGGGTGGACTGGCTAAATTAGCGCCAAATTCGGAGTGGTTCCGCCTGGCCAAGCTTTAAACACATGGCATGTGTGGCACTGCTGGGGCAGCTGGTCAACAAACAAGAGCACTAATGACAACTACGGGGCCTCCAACCAGCACTGCCAGGGGGTTACTGGGGGCCCAGATGAAAGGTTTTTTACATTCAGCCTCCTACTGACTCATTTCTGGCCCTGCCTCCACCTGCAGTTGGCTTTTACAAAACTGACCCGGCTCTGACATTTTATTTTAAAGTGGCGGATTCGGTAAATGGTGGACATGATTTTTATTTTATTTTATTTTTTTTAACATTTACCTTGCAGTTTGCCGTACGCCACCAGGGAACCGCTGAAAGTGACTCCACCTATGTAGGTACCCAAGTATGCAATAATCTTGGTGAGGTTGGCAGCAGGGTCTGTGGCGAAGTGCGGGTACTCCACCATGTACTCGGCCACGCAGGTGAGCACGGCCGCCAAACCAACCAGACTGTGGAAAGCAGCCACCAGCTGGGGCAGATCCGAAATCTGGATCTTCTTGGCAATGGCTAAACCTGTAAAGAAAGTAAAAATCTATTTAGCTCTGCTGGGAAAAACCAGTCATAACAGGTTCACAGTGCACTCTCTGTGTGTGTGTGTGTGTGTGTGTGTGGTGTGTGTGTGTGTGTGTGTGTGTGTGTGTGTGGTGTGTGTGGTGTGTGTGTGTGCGTGTGTGTGTGTGCGCGCAAGGTTGGCAAAGACCTGGAGGTTTAAATTAGCATCTGGAAGCGTGCAGACGCTGCGCGGGACGACTTCAACTCAATTCCAGCAGGTTTCCAGGAATAATTAGCAATTTAGATTAGATGTGACGGGCTACAAAGACGCCGCCGCTCTGCCGCGTGTGACTCACGACCTGATGACCATTACCTGTGCTTACAGGCAGCTCACTGACTCACTCGTTTACACACCGACACACTTATTCGGGTGTTTGGAGACTTCAAAGAAACAAGAGATCTGTGTACGAATGTTAACAGCACAGCACCAAACACACGAAAAAAAAAAAATTATATATATGTATATATAGATAGAGCTCACCAGCGGTGCCACCCACAGCCATGGCAGCACTCATCTGGCCTAGGAGCTCTGGAGAGGGCTTCAGGACACCCAGAGTCGCAGCAATGCCACCCGCCACTCCGATCATACCCAGGGCATTACCCAGGCGTGCTGTGGACTGAGTGGACAGACCGCCCAACGCACCAACACAGCAGAGACCAGAACCCAAGTACATCATCTAAACAAACAGAAAGGAAACAAAAACACTCGTTACCATCAGCTGGAGGGACGTCAACATGTATTTTTACACTTTGCTGATGTTTTAAGTAACAGGAAGTAATAACTGCACTTAAAACAGGTGTGTTTTAAACCCCAAATATTATTACATCATGGAAAACAGCAATTAGTCAGCTGTGCCACATGACCTAATGTAAAGATATACATACCTTTATAAACAAGTGCCCAGTGTGTTAGAAATGCTATAAAGTCTATGTGGTATCTCAGGTGTAAGCAAAAGATCATAGGTTCAATTCCCAGCACCAAAAAGCAGGACCCCTGAGCAAGGCCCTTGAACTGTAACTGCTCAAATAAGGATGTCTGCTAGAAATGTAAATGAGGGTAATGGGGTAAATTAGAATTAAACACCTAACTAACTTATGTCTAAAGATGCTGAAGCAGCAACTGCTGGACCCCTATGAAAGTACTCAGGTGTACAAACGTTATACTCTGTGACATTTGCAGATTTTCCTATCCCAGCACAACCAACAACAACAAACAGCTAAAGATTTGAGGGAAATAAATGTAAATACATTTTTTTTTTATCTATAAAATATTCCATTTATAGTTTTAGGACTTGCTGAAGGAAGCAGTTAAGAACATGAAGTCTGGTCTTATGAATGGTTAAAGGTCAGACTTAAGATCTGCTTATCTGACCTGTTCTATGTTATAGCCACTGTGTAAAGCTGCTCCATAACCTCCCACAAAGGCACCAGCCGGGAGCAGGTACAAGTAGTTATACTCCGGAGGATCAGTGGGGCGCTTAAACATATCCAACATCCGCTGAGTGACCAGGAAACCGCCTGAGGAGGACAAAGATACACATACACACAAGGAGAGACAGAGAGACAGAGAGAAAGAGAGACACAGAGAGAGAGAGACAGAGACAGAGAGAGACACGCCAAGCGAAATAAAAGAGACAGACGGAATTAGAGAGACACACACCGAGAGACAGAGACAGAAAGAGAGAGAAAATTAGAGATTGAAATAGAGAGAGACAGAGAAAAAGAGAGGCACAGAATTAGAGAGAGAGAAAGAGAGACAGACACAGAGAGAAAGAGACAGGGCAGTCAGTGAATTTTACAGTGTTCGTAAATGTGGTTTTGACTCAAATGAAGCAGTATTAACGATACGGCACACACTAATATACTAATACCCTAACACACTAATACAGTAATATACTGATACACTAATACCCTAATAAACCCTTGGTGACTTCAGTATTTGAGGGATTTGTTGAGTAGTGGGTTCTAATCGGGCTTTTTATTGAAATCAAAGCCGTTTTTCCTCTAACACACGAGTCTGTAATGGCGGCAGTCGTTGATGAAATGCAGTAAATTCCGAGCCTTTTTACTGAAAGTGAATTGGAGACGGTATTGTTGCTTTTTCCCCTTTGCGAGCACTTGACACACAATTTTTTTTGGGGGGGGGGGGGGGGGGGTTTTAAATGGGCGAACAAAAATATGTTTGCATTTCTTTCTCTGATGGTTTATGGCTTGTGGCTTTTCCTGAGGAATGAAACAACGTGTAAAGTATGAAAGCTGAAGGGAAAAACCTTTAATTTTAGTGGATTTTTTTTAAACACCTGCATTCGGACAAAATAAAAATGGAAAAATGCAGACACTTTTTGCGAGTTGGAACATAAACAGGACAGACATCAGACTGCGACGAAGCGCATGGGGGGAAACTGACGGGAAAATTTTCTCCAAATCCAAACCGGGCTGTCTGTCCTGACTGAATGCAGAGGCATCGGGGTAGGAAGCTATACTGGATTAGGTATTTGCTGTATTCTGGCTTCCCGCAGATTTTAAAGAGGCTTTTGGGAGTGATTTATGACAAGGCCGGGGCTCTTTGAAGCAGGAACATAGCCTCTCACATTTCCTGTATCAGGTGTGAGCTTGAGTCTCCCCCTCCCCATTTTCCCCCCAGGTTTGCTTTCAACTGCAGGCAGTTACAGTTGGTCTCATTAACGCCGAGTCCGGGTCAGTCAGAGGTCAGAGCTCGGGGAGAAGACCGGCACACAGCAGTAACCCATCAGACCAGCTTCTTTTTTACCACACAGCCAAGTATCTGGAAAGTCTGCGGGAAGTGGTAGTTCAGTGGTTTAGGTGTTGGAGTACTAATTTAAAGACCAGGGTTCGAGTCACAGGCCCACCAAGCTACCAAAGCTGGTAAGGACGTCTGCCAAATGCTGCAAATGCCTCCTATCAGATCACACTAAGCTTGTTTTTCCCTTAGCCGACAGCGCTGCTGAATTCTGTATTCCCACTGGGCAGAAGTTGTTAAGCAGAAGTTATGACATTAACCGACGTGCATCGTCATTAACTAACGCCTTTCCAAGGTTTCGTTAAATCATTTACATTTAGTTACTTCACATATCGTACCTAAAAACACGAGGAAAATGCCGGGCCGCTAGTACCGTTTTTCTACTTTCAAACCAGTAGGTTGCATGTTAAGTCCCGCCCCCTACAGGTACTTGTAATGAAGATTTGGACAACCATGCTGTGGGTATTGTTTGCGTGATATTCATGCTTTGAGAAGGTTGATGTTAAGCAAAATATTTAAAGAAATATAATTTGTTCCCTTTTTTTTGTGACATCGTTGCAAATATTTCTGTAAATTTTTACACATTTGTCCCTCATATTAATTAACACATATATATATAAAAAAAAAAAATTTAAAACCCTCACGGTTATTTTACTGTGAAGGTTTTAAACTCATCATGGTTCGGGCATCTGGAATCAGTGTGTTATGTGTGTGTGTATTCTGAGCACACGGTCAGTAGCATGTGTAGAGTCGTGATCTTACCGGCGATGTTGACTGAGGAGATGAAAGCGGCGAGGACGGCCAGGCTTTCTGCTGTGTTGGATGGGGCTAAACCTCCACCCATCAACGAAAGCCCACCAACAGCAGTCAGACCTACACACACACACACACACACACACCAGATTAAAGAGTTTGTGTTAAAGAGGAAGGAAACCGGACAAGCAGTGAGGGGAAAATTATGAGTCCTTGAGGGGTCAAATAAAAAGCCCATCCGATCTACTAAATTTTATAAGTGAATCTGCATTTCTCTTTCTTTCATTCTTTCTTTCATTCTTGTTTTAAATTACGCTTTGTGACTAAAGAATGAACCACATTCGAAACAGGTTAACAACATTAAACAACCCAAGTGATGGAGTTGACATGCCTCCTGGGGCTGGACTCTTGATAAGCATCACCTCTCTAATCGTTTTCGAATGCTTCTGTGGTTGGAGGAACTGATGACTGACCAAAAACTCTAAAGTGGCCTTTTTTCAGTGGTCAGGGGGTCTCTTGAGTCAATGAAGTGTGCAACGGTTGTTGCGCATTTCCTCTCACTTTGTAATTCCAGAGCAACAATTGATCGCAGGCCGGCGCACGGAACCTGTCCGCACGCTACCTCCTCCATGCTGCAGGAAACACTGCAGATGAACTGTAAACCTACACAGGCACGCATCCATGTTCCTACACACACACACACGCCTCTGGTCATCTGTAATAAAAGCTTTGATGAAAAGAAAACGTATCGGAGGACATGCGGGTGGAGGCGGGGGCGTGTGGGACATCTAAAAAAAAAAAAAAAGACTTGAAACTGAAGTCAGGGTGAAATTCGCTCAATGCCTGGATGAAGTTTCCCCTCACAAACATCCTACTAGGCATCATCAGTTACGACAACATCGCGGTTAGACCCAGCCAAAAAATGGTCAAGCTGAAAGGTCATTTTGAGGGCCCGAGACATTGTGTCATACTGATTTCACCGGTCTCAGGTAGATTAAAAGAGCCTGGATACAGTGGCGCTGGAACAGTGCCATTCATCCAAGGGGATGTTCTGCTTTTACAAGCCAAAAATTCCAGACAGGTGTCCTAACACCTCGTTTACACTGAATCAAATAAATCATTCTGGACGTATGCCTTCCATTTCATGTTCTCAGGAGTTCAGGATGCGTCAGAGAACACCTTCACAGACAGGAATTTGGGGGCGGGTGTAATGGTGTTGTGAAAAGGTAATTTGAAAGAGCTGTGCAGTGGGTCGAGAGAGCTAATTGCTTCAGTGGATGGCCGCGTGGTCTCGTTCAGCAGTTTACAGCTCACAGGCTCTTTAATGTGGGCCACCAAGGACTTGTTAAAAGTATGAAAAGTTTCCGAGTGTCTCAGCTGGCCAAGGGAAACCAGGCGAAAAGCTTAAGGAAGCATCCTGGCTGTGGGAGACTTTCACCACTGTGTAATCACGTCTACTCTGGCTTATGCACACACCACGTTAGGCTTCGGTAATGATTCAGCTAAAAAACACTGGTAGATAAACACAACCTTACAAACCGACTGCATTCAACCAGGACAATAAGCTAGGTGACGAGAAGCTTCGTGTTTCTGGAGTTCGATCCTTTCTGAATTTGTTTGGCTTTGTTTTGGCCCCTCTCATGAGGTGACTCTGTCCACTAGCATCATTGGTTTCTACGCGAGACCAGCAAGCTATAGAGTATAGATCAGGGGTCAGTGTCCAGCAGAGTTCAGCTCCAACCCTAATCAAACACACCTGAAACCAACTAATCAAGATCTTGCTGGGTTAACTGGAAACTTAGTGATGGGTGCGTTGGAGCTAAACTCTACAGGACACCCCGACCCTCCAGGACTGAGATTGGACACCCCTGGCATAGATTGAGCAGCAGTGGCTTTTTGGGCCTCAGGATGTTGCATTATTTGCTTATTATTAGTCAGTCTGAGGAGAAAGTCGAATATCAGACGCATGGAAATATCACAAATCACAGCGTACCACAGATAATCAGTTCTACCCATGGCCATCGAACCATCTGACCCCAACTTACTAAGATGGGATATGCGAAAAATGCATTTCATTGGCTCTGTACACGTACCTTCCACAATGACAATGAACTGAATATTATTATTATTATTATTATTATTTTACCCCTCTATGGAGGAATGGAGAATTCTCCTTTGACTGCTGACTAACTGAATAAAATAATGCATTGCGTTAACAGTACTTGTATTTTCGGGAATGAAAATAAACCGTTTTTTAAAGATGTGAATATTTCAGTTTAAAACATTCACACACACAATATTTAACCTGTTCAAAAAAAAAAGGTATACAATTCAACAGGACAATTTCAGTCCACAAATTTAGCAGTTTAAATTCTGCTAAATATCCAACACTTGGGAGTGTTCAATATACACTACATTAGATTGTACAATATTGTATAGATTTTTATGCCTCTTTATATAATAACAGATACACAACGCAAGACAATAGATACAGATGCGTCGATTTATATGCTAGGTTATATATTGCTAACTCTCTGATCAATCAGCGTGCAGTGATGGTAGTGCAGTAACTGTATAACTTTTAGGCTACCAGTCTTACTGCTGCTACTTATTACAGTGAACTCGTGTATAATCTACAATATAATGTAACTTATTTACTCTATAACTCCAACTGTGAGAAAACTGAAACTTTATTTCCCTGAATCAATAAAATATTTACTGTCATTCGAAAGTTGTGTAACACTGAGGACAAAATGCTCTGAACACTTGTGTTCCATCAGGTACCTGGTGTTACACTTCCTCTTCTAAACAAACTTTCCACAACATTTAACTTTAAATTGACGTGCAAATTTTTTCAATAAATGTTGAAGCTCCAACAAACCAATTAAATCCCCCAAAGCCCCTGCATTAAAATCTACCCCTTTTTGAAGTGTGAGGTGTGTGTGAAGTGACACTTACCAGAGATGGCGTTGGTCACTGACATCAGAGGAGAGTGAAGTGCAGGCGTGACCCCCCAGACGGTGTGATATCCCACGATTCCCGCCAGGCCAAAGGTAGTCACCATCTGTGAAAAAGCAGCATTGGGTGCGAAGAGCCCGAGTCCCATCAGTGTAGCCAGACCTGAAAACCCAAACACAATCACCAAACTCGCATTAATACACAACCTGCAGAAAACTCCAGAAACACACACGATTAGTTTATCAACTGAACAAAATAAATAAGAATTGGTTTAAAATATTTACACACGTGTGTTTATAAAATGTATATACACATGTTCGTGTATCTATATGTTAACATATAAACTATTTTATATACACACACACACACACACACACACGTACGTAAATACATACATACCCATATACAGTCAAGCCCGAAATTATTCATACCCCTGGCAAATTCTGACTTAAAGTTACTTTAATTCAACCAGCAAGTTTTGTTTTTACCCAGAAGATAATAAGACGATGTACAAGAGGGATCATTGTGGAAAAAATTATTTCTCAGCTTTTATTTACATTTGAACAAAAAGTGGCATGTCCAAAATTATTCATCCCCTTTGCAAACTGTCCCAGTCTGTACCATTCCAAATAGTCCAAGCTGTTCTAAAGCATCCTAATTCCCCTGATTCATTGGGAACAGCTGTTTTAATCAACTCAACAGGTGAAAAACAGAAGCTCTCTGCTGTTGGTTTGTGGACAATCATGGCTAAGACAAAGGAGCACATATGTAAATGTTTTGAAGTTCCAGTGGCTAAAGTGCAAAGAATTATTTAAAAGAAATACAAGATGTTCCGAACTGTGAAAAATCTCAGAGGACATGGTCGGAAGCCAAAAGTGACACCTGTGCTGGTCAGGAGGATAGTGAGAGAAGTAAAAACCAATCCAAGGATCACCACCAAGGCCATCCTGATGAATCTGGGCTTTGCTGGTGGCAACATCTTAGGGCAGACGGTCCAACAGACACTGCACATCACTGGGTTCCATGGATGCAGACCAAGGAGGACACCACTTCTCCAGATAAGGCACAAAAGCCCGCTTGGCCTTTGCAAATGCTCATCTGGACAAAGACGACGACTTCTGGTCCTCTGTTTTATGGTCAGATGAAACAAAAATTGATTTGTTTGGCCACAATGATGTAGCCTTCATTTGGTGTAAAAAAAAAGGAGAAGCCTTCTACCCTAAGAACACCATCCCCACTGTCAAACATGGCGGTGGGAACCTAATGTTTTGGGGGTGTTTTTTAGCCGGTGGACCAGGGAACCTAATCACAGTAACACACCTGTCATTTCCGGTCAAAAAAAAACTTGCTGGTTGAATAAAAGTAACTTTAAGTCAGAATTTGCCAGGGGTATGAAATATTCATGTTTATATTAATATACACACAATAAACGTGTATATCAATATATAAAATCTATTTAAATATACCCATTTATATACACACACACACAAACATGCAACAGTATAGTATTTTTCTGATTATTTTAACAATCTACCTGTAAAAAATGAATACCTGGTAAGTCACACTTATAACATTGTGTGTTAATTCTTTAACAACTAATTAAATACTAAGACTGACAATAAAAGCCCTTTTCTTTCGCAATAGTGTCGCAGAGGTACAGCAATATGCTAACAGCTAACCAGTCCTCCTGCAGTCAGTAATAACGAGCTGGCTAACGAACAGTGAGATAATGACTGTGCAATAGTCACTGGTTAATACGAGCTATATGGCTTCTTCTCGATCTCATGCTCATCCCCTGATTGTTTGTTTAAACAGCTTTTGATCTCCAGCCTGAAGCAAACATTTGTGACAAAGCCACGCAAATGAACAAGAACTTAACTTTAGGAGGTCACATTTATAAAGTACCAGAAGAAAAACCCTCCATCACACGCACCACCCACATTGCACGATACCGATGAGCCCCAGCAGGCGGAAGCAGGACGTGTGAACGAGCCCCCATCGGGGAGGATGGCTTCGTGGGGCTTTAACATACCTACCCCTCTTTTATTATCCCCTAGTTTCCTGGCATTTAGGAGGGAACAGAGGGGTTAAGCAGGACCGTGTGTGTGTACATGTCTGTGAGACAGAAAGACAAAGAAGCTGGTTAATTGAATGTCAACTCTAATTCCTGAACCCGACTCTGTCCCGATAGCAAGCCGATTACACAAACCATGAAAGAGCAGGAAGATGAATTTGCATGTTTGTTTATCAGCCGGCTGTTGTGGGTCGTCTGACTAAGGAAGTGTGCACTTTCATCCCAGGCCAGATTCTACCTCTCCTCACACGAGTGCCGCTCGCCTGCCTGCTGCAATTAATAGAATCCATTTGCTTGGATTTTTGGGGTTATCGCATCCCGAGCGCCAATAAGTAGGAAAATAAGCCAACCCTCTTCTGAGATTAGTGAGCCGCACGAACAAGCGACAGGAACAAAACAATATTAAAAGATAATTTTCTCTAATTTGCATCAGAAAAAAAAATCTTGGAGTTATGATTAAATAAGAAAAAAAAAAAAACTTTATAACTCCAAGACCACCCTGACAGCTGGGTAAACTAAAGAGAAGAAGAACAGAGGGTGAAAGGCAGAGGGCCGATGTGATCTGGTGCTTTACCTCCAGTGTAGACTCCGGTGGTGGTGAGCGTGGTTGTAAAAGGCGAGATGGCTTCAGCTTTCTCTTTCTCCAGTTCCTGCACGGATTTGGGTTTGGGAGGCGCTGCCACGGGGACATTGTTGGGTTGCGGTGCTGGAAAAAGTACTTTTCCATCCTGCAGACAGACAAGTTAAAAAAGGAATTACAACCTACTTAACCTGACTGATTCAGCTTCCCTACAAAAACATGAACGAGATTCTTTTGGTTAATGTCTTGTTTCCCCGAGTGGCTTACTTGCCCCTAGTGCTGGCCCTGGGATGCTGTCGGATCAGTGTGTGTGTGTGTGTGTGTGTGATTGGTGTGAACCGCACAGGGAAGGACATGTGTGAAAGCAAACCAAATGATGTGACGGCTTGGGTGTACCTGCATGACGACTGTACCCCGGATCACATGGTCCATTGTTCCGTAGTCAAACACGTCCTTCACCTCGAAGTTAAAATTCTCCTTGTCTGGGCTGATTGCACGGATGAGCTTGGTGAGATTGTTGGAGTACAGGGTACTGGACTGAGTGGAAAGGCGACTTGGAAGATCTGTGTAGCCAACATGGGTCACACCCTGCAAAAACAATACATACATACATGAACAATAGTGTGCAAACAGCTTTTCTTAAATAAATCAATAAAAACAAAAGAAAATAAATAAGTCACAAAGCCGGAGGCGCTTTGATTTTTTCTGCTACGCCCATCATACAGACAGCGACTGTATGAGAACTACAGGAACGGAGGAGGAAGTCAATCGAGTTTTAATTAGTATTAATGAATGTAAATCGGTTTAAAATGTAAATATAAACATTAAACAAGGTCAGAACATTGAGAAATCAAAAATATTGCGATAGTTAGCTGCATCAATATCGTATCGAATATCTCTAATCTGAATCATATCAATCATAATTTTCTATAATTTTCATAGTCCATCATGTCAACATCCCTCAGATGGCACGGTAGATGGCACGGTACAAGTCAAAGCTCCTCAGAGCCCAAAGGACATCAAGTATTTGTGGAAGGCCGGCGCCATGGTGTGGTGGGTTTAGGCATCTGTACCCACATACAGACCTGCACACCAGTGACCCGGGGCCTTTCCAGTCCTAACCACTTCCCTTTCTGTGCCCCGATTCATCTCTCTGTCCCAACAATAAAGGCAAAAATGCCCCAAAAAAAATCTTTTAAAAAAATAAATAAATAAAAATAAAATAAAAAAATAGATTTGTGGTTAAGCAGACTGACTTTGTGAACTGTTAGTTTTCCAGGGACCGTGGTCTCAATGTTGCCCCCTGCCTCAGCAGCCAGATCCACCACCACTGAGCCGTCTTTCATGGTTTCCACCATCTCCTTGGTAATGAGCACTGGAGCTTTACGACCTAAACAACACACACAAAATCAGCATTGATTACATACTTGTACGACAGAACAGCTATTTATCATACCTTGACAAACACTGCGGTTAAGTAAATAAAAGTAGTTTGAGAGTGTGTGTGTGCGCGCGTGTGTGTCCCCTCTCCAGCTACCTGTAAAAACAACATTTACATTTAATGGGTGGCTGCAGGAATTTATCGTTTCAGGTCATATTTATTACTGCATTTACGTCAGAGGAAACTCACTTCATTCCAGCGCAACACAAACACTGCAATCCAATCAGACATAATATTACAATGACGTATGACCATTTTTCAGCTGTACAATCGGTGCTAAATAATAAATATTCTGTTTTTCTGACCAGTGTTATTTAAGGAGCAACAGTCTGTGTGCATTTGTTCTATTTTTTGAGGAAAGCCTTCTCCCGTCCGAATGAGCTACAAATCTACACAGTTCTCTTCCAGTCTAATCAGAAACATTAAATGAGCATCTCTAAGTCTGATAATAGCTCAAGTTCACAGCAGGTTCATGATGTTGGGAGTCCATTTGTGCTCCAGATGAAATGATCACGTGGTTTAGAGTGACAGGAGGGCTTTACCGTACTCCATTTTACACTGATTACAGCCCTGATGAGCAGTCGGGATGAGTCCGGGCATTGATACGCTCAGCCGGTCTGCAATTCATTTCAAAATTAAAAAAAGATTTACGCAAATAACTTTTGGGCTTGAACACAAAAAAGCTCAAATGTCAAACTGTGACTGCTTTTGAGGTCATTCCATTTTTCTATCGTAATGCTGCAATAATAAACAGGCCATTCTGATGATTCCTGAATGCGGCTTTTCCAGACACTGCAAATTAGGAATGTTAATCTTGCAGAATCGATCTGATTTTTATTAGAATTACAGAAACAGAAGGAGGATTCTCTTCGGAATGGGAATATACTGCACCGAAAATTAAATCAGTGTCAGAATCTCTTTGTAATAGATGGTTAGCACCACCCAGTCTTATGACAGAGCGGTACGAACCAACAAAAAAGATCTTCAAAAATGCATTTATTATGTCCCAAATATACAGACTACATCACCCAGATACTCCGACTGCCATGTTTTGTATCTGTCCTTTCAGGAAGTCGATCGCAATTAATAAAGCAAATTTTACCAATCACTGAAATGCCCCACACTCAGTGACCACTTCGTAACTACCTCTGGTTTCAATATACAGGTCCCGTGCGACAGGCCCGACATTTATTAATGAAAATAATCAAATATTTTTGAGTATAATATAATATAATAAACTCTTTGATTACTGGTATCTGTACCGGATTCGATCATGAGAAGGACTTAATAACCGGCTTTTGCACAAATTGACTGTAAATATTTGTCATGTTGTGCTGATATTCGAGATTTACATGTTCTACATAGAACTGCAGTCTGTGTTCCGTATGAAAACACATGCATTTCCCTACAAACATCCACGTTACAGAGCCCCAATGGTGGAAAACATAGATCGAACATTATTATTTCACATATTTAATAGCTCATTTAACCACCACAAACCACCCGGATAACCTCGATAAGTGGTAGTTCAGTGCTTAAGGTGTTAGACTGCTAATTGGAAGATTCAGGTTCGATTCCCAGCATCACCAATTTGCCACTGTTGGGCCCCTGAGCAATATACTGTGCAGCCTTACAGTATAGTGTCTGGAGCTGTGGACTGACACACAACCAGAAAAGTCCAGTCTCTGCTTAAACCTGTTCAGGGTCACGATCAGTTAAACTGAACTATAACAACATGACATGGTGGAACTTCTGCTTAAAGCACTGGAGCGGCGAGTTTAAGTGGTAATCATATCCACGAAAAGATAAAACACTGAAAAAAAAAGCAAAAACTCTACAGAAAATAGAATCCGACTATAAAAGACTGAAGAAAAAATTAAACCCAGGTCGACCTGGTGATTCATTTATTAATTAAATACTACATTTATACAAATTGTATAAACTCACGCATGGAGTTGGTTGGGGTAAATAGTGCGATGAACACTATGACCTGTAGTGTAATTTGGCGGTTGTGTGTGTTTACCTGGAATAAGAGCAGTGCTGATGAGAATATCGATATCCAAACACTGCTTGGCAAACAGCTTCATCTCAGCCTCGATAAACTCCTTGGACATCTCTTTAGCGTAGCCGCCCTGTCCTTCTCCAGACTCTTTCACATCCACCTCCAGAGGCTCAGCTCCCAGTGACTTAAACTGCTCCAAGGCTGCATCTCTACAGGTGTGTATGCATGTGTGTGTGTGTGTGTGTGTGTGTGTGTGTGTAAGAAAGGTCAATCATTAAATCACAAGAACCAAATCAGCCACCACTTGGTAAAATTTGTCCAAAAAGTTTAAAACATATCACTCTTATGGGACACTGAGGTGGACAGAAGCGAGAAGAAATGGCAGAGCGAACGCTTCACACACCACAGCGACACCATCTTGTGGCAAAACAAAGGTAGTGCATCATATCGCATTTTAAAGCAGGGTTTTTATTTTTGGTTAAAACACAGTTTAGCTGTAGTATTTGGCACATAGCAACGTGGCGTATTAAAACTACAGCCGAAGCAGCGTGAACCCAAAGACATCATTATTAACAAGAGACTGGAATCACGCGGGATAGAAAAGAAAATCACTCTTAAATCATGTGATTGGGACAAGACAGGAAACCGGGAATCCGAATAACCCTGCAATACGCAACTATACACACACACATACTTTTATATAAACAAACTATGGCTTGTCCACACAGACACATTTGATTGTATACACAAAAATTTTGTAGCACACAGGCGTTTTGTCCAGAGGGATCCGCCATTTTGGAAACAAACACTAAGGGTGTTCCAGAGTGGATAAATCTGAAAAGAGGGGAATCTGATGGGGGAATTTTTGGCTTTGTGTGGATGCAGTAAAATATATTTATCTGAATTTTGAATTTAATTCTAGTTACTCGCAATATTGTGTATTCCAAAATGGCTCCTGTCCCCTTTGGTAATTCTGTTGTCGGGATTTTCGGGGAGCCGACGCCATACTCATTTGTTGAGTATTAAAATGGTGAGCGCTTGCTTTTAACCTGTGATCGCACAAGCTGAGTACAGTCAGAAGGTTATAAGATATTGACACATTCCAGCCAGGAGATGGAGGAAATGGGAGGGAATTTTTTTGGATTAAAAATCTACACCTGTAGTGCAAATTGATCATCTAATCAGTTTTTTGGTACAATTAAACTTGACCAGTAAATGTTAGGGGATCTGATGAATACTATACTGTTGCTCAGGACCCGAGAGTGATGTACATTATACACTATGGCATTCAGCAGCTGCAGGGATTCAGTACCTTGTGTCAAAGCCCCTGACGATGGCCCCCATGGCCCGGGCAGCTCCGGCAGCAGCCAGTCCGGCCACGCCTCCTCCAATGATCAACACCTTACAGACAAAACAGACGGGGGACATGAAACACCACTAAACAAGAATACACACAGATGTCTGATCTACAGGATTGTCTTACTTTAGCAGGGGGAACTTTTCCTGCAGCGGTGATCTGACCCGTGAAGAAACGGCCAAAGTTGTTCGCCGCCAGAACCACCGCCTTATATCTGCCAAAAAAATAAAGATCAGACTAAAAAACACAAAAGACAACCAAAAGATCAAAATGTTTCTAGCTATTACGAGAAAAGAAAACCATTTGTACAGCCCTTATGCAAGACTACAAATCTATATACTTTAATCTTTAATTCCAATATAGAGATTGAAAACATGCCATCATATACACACACACACTATATAATGAAAGTGTCGTTCTCGCTCCAATCTATTCTCAATTTACGTCTCTGCATTGACTTTGTATGAAATCCAGTCCTGCCATTAACTAACATCCCATTCGACATAAATATGTCCTGATCAGTGTAACCTTTTAATGACGTTCTTAAAGTGAAAGTAACTCATTATCTTTAATTAACTATCAGTTGGTTTTCAGTTTATTTATCAGTTATTTTTATACATTTATAGCAGTCAGGGTTAATCTTCCTCTCCGACAGGCTGTAGTAGCCTAGAACTTTCAGCAGGAATAAAGAATAAACCTAATGATGATTAAGTGTCAGGTGAGGCGTGCAGCGACTTGAGAGAACCAAAAGAATCAAACCAGAGAACCAGTCAAAATCATCAGAATGTCAGCACTTTAATAAGCGCCTTTAGCAGAAACTAATTAACATTCAGACGATCAGGTTTAAAAAAAAAAATAATATTTAGATGGGACTCCATTTGTAATATTTTACATTCTCATAAGTAACTAATTCAATTACATTTGTTTGCAATTAAATCACATAACTCATTTACATGTAACATTATTTCACCTTTAAACCTCAGCATTTTAATGTTTTTTTTCCCTAGATTTCAGCTTTTTTTTTTGCACTTGGGCGAAGCAGCCGCTTAATTCGGAGAACAATTATTAAAAATAAGGTGGACTTCAAAAATCACCTTTTATAACCATTTTAAAGCAGATTAAAGCTGCTGATTCGCGTTAGAGCGAACGGTAACCAACAGAACAGTGCACTGGTCCTTTAGAGGTAGGCAGGGCATGAAGTCATGTCTCCATGGACCTTTTAATTATCAACAACATCTCATGCAGCAGAAGAACTCTGAGGAGGATGTGAGGAACGCACCCAGCAATGTTGGCCATAGAGCTGAGGGCATCATAGCCTTGAGCGATGGTGACACGAGGAACCTGGTCCATGGCCAGCACCGTGGCCCTGCGCTTAGCCAAACGATCCATTAGCTCCGGGTTCTGAGCCGGGTAGATAAAGCTCACCAGAGTGGCACTGTCCTTCAACAGTTCTGTCTCATGGACACCCAGCGCTGGGTTCAGCATGGGGGCACGGACCTGCCATAGGGAAAGCAAATAAACTAATTATTAATACAAACCACAGGGGGTTAAAAAAATAGGTGTTCAAATCCCAAACTATTGGTACATGGTGAATACATCTTAAAAAAAATAAACAAAAACTGTTAATTCAGTTAGATAGACAAAATTTGGACATTTGGAGATCATTCATTATCATAAAGGAAGGAGGAAGAGGAAGGAGAAGGAAGGAGGAGGAAGGAGAAGAAAGAGGGGAACAACAAAGAAGAAGAAAGGGAAGGAGAGGAAATAATAACGTGGTGACGGGGGTCACATTTAGCACCAAAAAAGGCAAACAGGTCTTGAGGATGCACTACATTAAGTAAGTACGCCCTTCCCAACCATTAAATACATTTAACTTGGTTGGATTATCTTAAACAAAAGCAATTTCACTACAAGGAACATTTTTTACTCTAAGCACTTAAAGCTAAATAAAGCCCTTTGGGCATGTGCAGAAGTGGCAGAAAACACAGTGGTTCCTCTCACGGCCTCATGGGGCAGTAAAGTGTCCATCGTATGTGCACTTTAAAATCCAGCTAGGGGTAATAGATCATTTGGAAACTTTCTGCAAACTGTAATCATACTAATGATTTGGGGATGCTACTTACCTCACATACTCTTTTTCGCACAATATATACTAGGGTAAGTACTGGAATTTCGGACTGGGTCATCGTGATATGATGACGAATGACTTTTTTTAAATAATTCAGTAAAAATTCGTCAGGGTTAATTGTAGTAAGCAAAACCGACAATCCGGCTCTGTCTGGCCAAAAACGCTACCATTACATGCAATCAAAAACTGATCTAATGAGTGATCAACCTTTCCCAGAGTGAGTGGAAGTTTGGTGTTCATCCAGTGCTTCTGCAGATGCAGCAATTAACTTCTTACTGGGCTGTGCTAATAAACGTGCAGTGCATATATAAGTGATCCTCTGCGTTCGCAGCACGTCATTTACACCTATGCAACAGTTTTATTTTACACACACACACACACACACACACACACACACACGCTTACTTCAGACTGAATCCGTTTGCAGTTCTTAACACACCACTGTTTATGCTTATAAATTGCTCTTTACAGACTTGCAAGGATTTTGGACACATTTTAGCGCAGAAAAGGTGGCAAAAGTGTGAATGCGTAACAAAACAGTTCAGTTTTCTTGAGCTTAGAACTTGATTTACACCTTTATTTTGCAAGTGAATTTATTTTACGCTTGCAATGTAACGCACACTTTCACAAATATTAACCGATGCTTGTAAATCTTTTTACCTTTATAATATTCCCTAAAAAGTAGAGCATGCGTGTCGGCTTAGTAAACCACACACACACACACACACACACACACACACACACACACACACACACACACACACTTATTCCTTTATATTAAAGCTGAGGAGTAACAAAGTCGGCATTAATAAGATCTTTATTACTGATTCACATCTTAACGTCCTCGGCACGCTACAATTTCGCGTCTGTATCTGCCGCTCGCAACGCGTCTGTCTGCGCGCAGCTGAGCTCATTTAGCGGCCATGTTAAATAGAGCACAGGAGAGTGGGCGGGGCAAAAAAGAGGGCAGGGTTACACTACGCAAGTAGCCAATTGTGTTTCTGCTCTTTCCGGCGGCTGTGCATAAACATTATTTAGTGACGAATGCTGCGATGTTTATTAAATGCATTCTCACAAGACTAGTCGGATCTTGCAAGAGCTCATGCCCTTTAGCTGCTAAACAGACAGGATAACTTCACCCCATTAATGTGATGATGGACAGGGTACCAAATCTTGTGTGAGAACCTCCTTCCCTCAGACAGAGCACTGAAAATGAGTTGTGGAAAAGTATTTCAGCATGACAATGACCCAAAAAAAACACAACCAAGAAGTGACTCACTAAGCAGCACATTAAGGTCCAGGAGTGTCCTAGAAACAGTGTCCAGGAGTGTCCTAGACAGTGTCCTAGACAGTGTCCTAGACAGTGTCCAGACCATAATCCTATAGAGAATCTGTGGAGGAAGCTGAAGGTTTGAGGTGCCAATCTTCTCTTAACCTTAATGACTTGGAGAGGATCTACAAAGAGGATTGGAACAATATAAATATTTTTGCCATATCGACCAGCTCTACTACGCCAGGTATTTAAGGACGTCTGGGGTTAATCCGTGGGTTCAGTTGCTGTTTAACATCACTGCCTTTTCTGCATTTTCTTTCTATTCTGATTCTGAATTCAGCATTTCTTAACCCACCTCTACACCAACACTACGCACCTTCAGCACGATGTCAGAGGACAGCACGTCTTTGACTCCCTTCACAGTGGCGCCAGCTTTGGTGTACATCTCATCTGGGAACTTGGCGGCCTCCCCGGCGCCAGTCTCCACCACCACGTTGAAGCCCTGTTTGATGAGAGCATCCACCCCTGCGGGCGAGAGCGCCACCCGGAGCTCATTCTCGAAGATCTCCTTAGGAACGCCGACTGTCAGCTGTTTGTATGGAATACCTACAGAAATGCAAAAGGGGTCTGCTTTTGGTACTGCGCTTTAAAAGTGAGGAACCCAAAACCACTCTGGAAAGGATCACAAGCTGAGGAGCAGATCAAGCATTGGTCACATATACATTACAGCAGAGTGGAGTCATCAACTCGCATTTCTTCACTAAGGAAGTCAGGGTCGAAACACCAAGTTACAGCACCTTAGGGTCGAAAGGGTTTTAATCAGGGCCCACCAACAACAACAACAACAGCATAACAATGCAAAGGCTGGAACCCAGAAGCCCAAATCTGAGCCACCCCTGCTGAGAATAGGGCATAGAAAGGAGTTTAAAACAGGTAGATGAAGACCAGAATTTGAGCGCCAAGCCTTACAGTGTGAACGTAACCTAAGACAACCCCTAACCCATCATTCTACAGGGTCCCTATACTGCAGCAGCACCTTACACTCCATGTGTAATGCGCTGTGCACTGTCTACACACACACTGTATGCACTGTTTTACTGCTAGCAATATTATGCTAATATACAAGATGATCACCACCCGCAGACAGAGACCACAGAATGACCAGTTTTGACCCAACTTGGCTGCTGAAGGGACATTATTAACCCTGGATGTATAAGACTGAGCTTGGTAAATAAGGAAGTAAATGAATCTAGAAACAGATGAGCAATCAGCTTGTGAACGCATCACTGTGTCTTTATGTTGGGTGTCTTCAGCATTAAACAAAAATGCGAATATGAACGCTAAGACCACCGCGACCAAATGTATGTCATTCTCCTTTTTTGTTTTAGGCCAAATTAACTCAACGAACTGAACTATGCGTAAGGACACACCCTTAATACATGGCATTCATTTGTGAGTCATCACACAGAGCTGGAGGTTCTCCCACTGGGTGGTGGTGGCATAGACTGACTGGTTAAACTGGGTGAGTGGAAAATAACTGAACAGTGGTGTTAGGTAAACCCCAGAATCTCAGCTTTAACAGTAAGAGATTATCCGAACACTAATAACATGCAGTGTGGAGACCTTCACTATTATAATTTACAACACTGTACTGGAGTCAGTCCTCTGATCCAGACTACACGGCACAGACCTCATCCTTCCATCCTTCTTTTTGAAGAACACAAAGAATCTGGACAAATCTTTATTTTACACCTCAGCTATTTTCTCCACATAATAAACGCAGACTTTCCATAAATAATGTAGGACATTAGGGATGAAGGATTAATCGAAGCGCTGCAATTAGTTAATCACAAGAGACTGTGATGTAAATGTGATATAAAAAGTCCCTTTTTAAACGTCGGTCATACCAGCCAATTGAGTGCACACAGTTTTGTGCAGTCAATCAGCCAATCAGCATGTGTGGCCATGTGTGTGTAACGCCCACTATTAAATAACAATAAGCGCAGTGGGAGTGAGATTATTCCTTCTTCCGAGTCAGAGGGACTTTTCGCCAATTAATACCAAAAAAAAAAACAGCAGGTCTGTAATATGGGCTTATTTCCGGTTCCTAGTGACACCGAACAAAAAGGTCATTTGCAGGAGTGAAAAATGACCACAGGCGGCTGTTTGAGGAGTGTGTTAATAAAAAGCCGTCTAAGTTCTGCCAGTGACGCTCAGTCTAGCAGCAAGCAACAAAGTACAATTTCAGTATAGTTTCTGGCCTTTACAGCTTATAAACAGGCGTTCAAACACCAGGAGAAAACCAACGCCAAAACCCGCTATTTTAACCCAGATTTTTAACCCCTCTAGTCTTCAATGTCCACTGTACAGTGTGGAATCAGTTCATACATCCATCTTCTTATCTTTTTTTCTCCTTTCGGCTGTTCCCTTTTAGGGGTCTGCACAGCGAATCATCTGTCTCCCCCTAACCCTGTTCTCTACATCCTTTTCACTTACACACACACACACACTAACATTCATGTCCTCGTTAATCACCATATAACTCCTCTCTGATCTTCCGCTTTACCTTCTGCCTGGTAGCTTCATTTCTAACATCCTCCTACCAATTTATTCACTGTCCCTCCTCTGGACATGTCCAAACCAACCCAATCTGTGCTTCTCTGACTTTCTACCCAAAGCATCTAATGTCATGACCTGTCCCCCTCATGAACGCGCTTCTTTACCTTTTTTACACACTCTCCATTGCTCTGGACTGTCAACCCGAAGTACTCCTGTACCTTCTTCACCCTGTAATCTCACTGTTCCACTTCCCTCAATTTCATTCAAACACATATACTCTGTCTTGCTACGACTGACTTTCCTTTCTCAAACCTCCACCTCTTCAGGTCTTCCTCCACCTGCTCTCACTACAGATCACAATGTAACGTACATCCATCTTCCTTATTAGGAATTAAGACCTGCAGTGAAAATGCAGCTAATGCTGCCACACAAACGATTTAAATGTGCTGGAGCTTCTTCTCTAGATACATTCTCACGAGACCAGTCAGATTTTAGAAGATCTCGTGCCCTTTAGCTGCCAAGCATACGTCCATC
The DNA here is from genome assembly GCA_005784505.1 of Bagarius yarrelli. Lineage (NCBI taxonomy): Eukaryota > Metazoa > Chordata > Actinopteri > Siluriformes > Sisoridae > Bagarius > Bagarius yarrelli. Next base: position 1,083,192 of record VCAZ01000137.1, on the reverse strand, counting down.
TTTCTTATATGAAATATCAAACACCTTTCAGAAGTTGGCAGCCACTGCCTCATCAGCGCTAAATGACTAATCAGATTAGCCAGGTTGGGTGCATATTCTCATTCCAATCAAGCAGGAACCACACCCGAGTCTGTTAATAAACCATCATCAACTCATTACACAAGCAGAATCTTCGCTTTCAGTAGTTGCTGCCTGGCTGGAATGAAAATCCGCATCCACACCGACTTTCTCCACATAAGTTTGGACCCCTTTAAAGTACAGCCTTCATTCCTGAAGCAGCTTCATTTAAAAAGCCTCAAATTTATCATTTATCACCAACCACAAGATGTCGCCGTTTTACAATTTACATTCGAACTGACACCAGAAGCTATGGGAAAACTTGCTGCGTCGAATGGCTAAGGCCCACCTAAGAGCAGGTATGACTGACAGGTAACGCAGCCAATGATGTTTGGTTTCGCGCTGCGTTACGTTTAGGGGCGTTGAAATGACCCCACAATAAGAAATCTTGATGCAGCCGGTTGAATTGATTAATCCACAGTCACTGAAATAAACCCAACAGCTCACTTCTCCTTCCATCAGACGGTTTGGGGTTGTTTCTAGGCAGCCACACATCCACCAGAAACTCTGTACACTTCAACTAATCAGAGGACAACATTGAAACTCCGGCTCAGTGCATCAGCAGGTGTAACGTCTGATGCTGAAAAGAAATTGATAGGGTTCTAAGGATTTTCCAGCACTGGAAAATAAAAACAAGACTTTCAAGTGTGTTTTTTCTCCTCCTCCCTTTCGGTTGTTACCTTTTAGGGGTCACCACATCAAATCATCTGTCTCCCCCTAACCCTGTTCTCTACATCCTCTTCACTCACACACACTAACTTCATGTCCTCGTTTATCACATCCATATACCTCCTCTCTGATCTTCCTTTTTACCTTCTGCCTGGTAGCTTCATTTATAACATCCTACCAACCTACCGATATATTCACTGTCCCTCCTCTGGACATGTCCAAACCACCTCAATCTGTGCTTCTCTGACTTTCTACCCAAAGCATCTAACATGAGCCGTCCCCCTGATGAACTCATTCCTAATCCTGTCCAACCTCGTCACTTCCAAAGAAAAAACCTCATCTTCAGCGTTCCCGCTACTTTCAGCTCTGCCACCTGTCTCTCTCTCAGAGCCACTGTCTCTAAACCATACATCATAGCTGTCTCACCACTGTCTCCAAACCATACATCATAGCTGGTCTCACCACTGCCTCACCCTAGCTGTCTAAACCATACACCATAGCTGTCTCACCACTGTCTCTTTAAAACCAATACACCATAGCTGTCTCACCACTGTCTCTAAACCATACATCATAGCTGTCTCACCACTGTCTCCAAACCATACATCATAGCTGGTCTCACCACTGTCTTGTACACCTTCTCCTCTAATTCTAGCTAATATTCTCCTATCACACATCACTCCTGACACATTTCTCCACCCATTCCAACCTGCCTGCACTCGTCATTCTAAGTGCGTTTCATTCCTCAAAACACACACACAGAGATTAGAGTAGACCAGCTAACACACGATCAAGCAAAGAGGGATAAGAAGAATAAACATCATAGCTGGTCTCACAGCCCTAGCCCTAGTTTCACGCCTCATTCATATATATATATATATATATATATATAGATATATATAGGGAAGTGGTGGCTCATGGTTAAATTGTTAATTGTAAATTGACTGCCAACCCGAAGATTGCGGGTTTGATTCCCAGCTTCACCGAGGCACCACTGCTGGGCCACGAGCAAGGCCTTTAACCCCCAACTGCTCAGTTGTATAAAAGAGATAAATGTAAGTCGCTCTGGATAAGGACGTCTGCCAAATCCTGTAACTGTAAATGTATATAGAAATAAACGGGATAGTCACGGAATTTATTGTAATTCTATAACACACAGTCAGTGTGGACAGCTGTGTACTTCCAGTTTTATGGCAATAGTTTTGGGAAGACATTTCTGCAGGTGTGGTACAGCATCACAAAACATTTGGCCATATAGAGAATCAAATGTAATGCCAGAGATCATGTGTCCTCATTCTCTACTGTCCTCACTCTCATTTATGGTCTAAATCTCCCTCTGCAGTATGTAGTAACAGTCATATATCTGACATGCAGGTTATATAATGCGCATTATAAACACTGCAAGTCGCTGCGTGTCTAAAACCCCTAGAATGAGACTTAGTTTCTTTGTTTTGGAAGCAGGTGTCACTTTGACTCTTTAAATCACAATCATTGTCTTTAAATCACAATCAGAAAATGAAGAACAAAACACACTCTTGCTATCACAGCTGTCTCCGTCCCCGCATACACTCCGCTAACGCATGACCCCGGTTTAAAACTCAGCTGATACGTTGCCAGAAATAACTGTCCTTTAGCTGTCATTACCATTCCTGCCCATTAATAGCACGTCTCTGGCACACACGGACACACAGAGGGGCAGTCCCGCAGGACCGCTCATTCACTCTGAGCCAGGAACCACGTCACTGCCCACAGGTAACCACGGCAGATCAAGGACAGACGCCGGGACGGAGGGGACACCACGACCTTCGCAAGAATTTACGGCTGGTTAAAACGTTGAGCGGATCACACACAGAAATAAAAGTTATACAAACACAATAAAAAGAGTTCAGCGGCAAAGTCACACTAATGAGAGGTCATAACCTGATTTTACAAAACACACACACAAAAAAAAATTGCTTAAAGTTACACTGTGACCAACTATTTTTTTTACCTAGGCTAGCAGAGCGTGCCAGCGCCTGGTGGGTCCTGAAAAAGCGCACACATGGTACCTCTGCGGTTCGGACCGAGATCAGTCCAGAGAACAGAGGGCTGGAACAGCTGCTGGAAAACACACGCAGTACACTCGCCATCGGAGACACACAAGGAGGAGCTGGGCAGCCGGTTCAACCCTCCTCCTGCACACACACAGAGAGAGAGAGAGAGAGAGAGAGAGAGAGAGATGAGAGAGAGAGAGAGAGAGAGAGAGAGAGAGAGAGAGTGCGAGTGAGTAAAGTCAACCCCACTGACCTATCCCAGCATGCCCTGCACAGTCCCACCAACCCAAACTTGGCAGATCCACCACGAGGTCACACATTCATAAAAAGTACATGAACACGTGTCTGCATTCCCGTATGTCACTGCACACGCCGTAGTGAAAGATTCCTGCCAAGTTAAAGGGCTGAATAAAGAAAAAAACAAAACAATTCTTACTTATACAAATGAACACACACACGCACACACACCAGTATAGAGACAAACAGGTTTATTACACTCGGGACTAAACTCACACAGCTTAATCATAAACTCCAGAAACTTTTTATTTAAATATTTGATATATTAGTTTTCAATTAGAATTTAAGGATTAAATCATTTATTAAAATAGAATTTATAAGAAAAAAACCAGGAAGTGCAAATGAGTGCCCTTTCCCCTTTCTTTAAAATCTCTGGTCACGTGGTTATTATTTTCCTCAGAGTAATTCGGAGCAAAGACGTCTGGAAAGTTTAACAGTTTAAACATTCAGCTGAAAAAGATTTTGGTAAAAATTTATTAAGTAATAAGTAGTAATTATAACATTTTATTATTTACATTAACGTTGGACGTCGTCACAAAAAAAAAACATTAAAAAAAAGTTATGATTATTAAACACTGAATAAAGACGCTGTGTTAGATTAACAGATAACTATACGTCAGTGCAAATACAGACAAAGTTTTAGGAGAAAATGTATTTATTCATTTATTAATTTCATTAATTTTCTCTGATTAAATCGTCGGTACGGGACACAGAAACTCCGCGACCCGTATTTTTGACCTTGACTGTGGATTGAATCTGTCACGCGCGCGCGGGCGGGCAGGGATTTAAACACTGTAAAATCAGCGGATCCTCTGAGCGATAATTACTTTATTATAATGTTAGAAATAAGAGGTGTTTTGATGATGCTGTGCAGGAGGTGGGAGCCATAAATACACACACACACACACACACACCTACAGTACACAACAACCGCCGAGTGAACTGCACACTAGCTTGCTAACTGAAAATCACAGATCAAACGATTTATTTGTTTTGCTTTTCAGAAAACAATCAAACATCATTATTGCGATTTAATGAAGCGGTTTAAAATTAATGGCGTTTTTTATCTAATGAAAGCATTAAAGTCAGCAGTGTTTGGATAAAGGACACCGGTATTGAGGGACTAACCTTTAATGCTGCACACAGAGCGGTGAAGCCAACCTTGCTAGGCGGAAGGAAGAAAAACAACTTCCCTTCTCGCTTTTTATTGGCTAAAAGTTTATCCTATCGGCGATAAGCACTCGCCCTTTACAAAGTCAGGGTTTAAAAAGAGCGGGATTTCATCGCCGCTGTTCATTCATTCTTTCACTCGGGTCTTTTCGGTTCGGTTCGGTTAATTTATTTATTCAGTAAATACTGTTAGTTTGGACTGAACACCGAGTTTGTGGTTTGTTTTTCTCATGTGATCCGCTCTGTTTTGGTTGCCTGTCATGTACAGATGGTCATGTTGACCTTTATAAAACACTGAATCACAACCAAGTCAGAACTTAAAGGTTGTTCAATGAAAAAGAAAAAAAACTTTCCTTACAAACAGCAGCGTTTGTTTCCACAACACCGAATTTAACATAAGTTCATTATAGTAATGACAGTAAACTTATATCTGAAATAAAATAAAAACAATACAGATGTATGTGATAGCCAGGTGTCCCAATACCTTTCAAATATAATTTATATTTACTGTCCTGGCTTTTATAAAACGGGTGCAAAAATAGGCAAGGCAAGTACGCTAACCACTGAGCAAGCTGTCCCTGGGTTCAATACACTTCTCTTAAATAATAACAACAACAACTAGAACAATTTGAAAAGTTGTTGCCATTATTTCCCACCGCACAGCTTTAGTGGCCATGTTTTAATCCCGCACATAGAAATACATTCAAGATTTAAAGAACTTTATTAATTCCATAATAAGGATTTGCTTTGTCATTGCTTTGTTTGTTGCAGTTGTTCTATAAAAGGGAACGAGAGACAGGAAGGAATATATACTATATACCAGAAGAAAATAAAATATAAAATATAATAAATAAGTACAGATACTGCACAAATAAGAGTGTAAAAACTGTAATTTAGCACACGGGGTCATAAACTGGTGACAATTGGAATTAGTGATATTGTGAAGACGTGTTGTGCATAAAAGATACGGGTGGAATTATAACGTGCACACAGGCCAATAATAACTATTGTTGGTTATTGCACATGAAAATGCACATAAAAATGTCCCAGCCCTTAAAGAGATGAATTGTACAGTTTAATTGTCACGGGGATAAAAGATCTCCTGAAAACACTCAGAACAAATGTGCCCTTCTAGCCAACCCGTACACTGTGTAGTGGATGAGAAGGGTTGTCTGAGTCTGAGACAACATCAACTGGGTTCAGGTTCATGTCCAAGCAAAACCAGCCCTCCTGATCCGTTTTTATAGTTTATTTCTCTCTGCCACCTTCATATTATTTCCTAACAGACACTAAACACCACAGACTCGTAGAACATCTGCAGTATGTTGTTGCAGATGTTGAAGGACCTAAGCCTCCTCCAAAAGTATAACCTGCTCTGAACATTCTTATAAAGTGCTGCAAAGTTCAGTGTCCAGTGCAGATTATTGACATGTACTTCCAGGTATTTGTAAATTTGATCAATCTCAATTTTCTTCCAATAGATAGACTGGGTTTCTGGATTTTCTGTAGTCCACTACCAGTTCCTTTGTTTTGCTAACATTAAGCTGTATGTGGTTAAGCTTACACCAGATGACGAAATTGTCCAACGCTGTCTGATACTCTAAGGTGTTACCTACCTGATAAATCCAACAAACACTGAGTCATCAGAGAGTTTCTGAAGGTGGCAGGAGTTGTATCTGAAATCAGATGCATACAGAATGAAGGGGAATTCGAGAAAGAACTGTTCCCTCGGGACCACCACTGCTGCAGATCACACAGTTCTATATAACTGGGGATGTCCAATGTGGTAGTCTATGATCCATGAAACTAGATGAGTGTACACATCTATGTTCTTCATGTAGTCTCCCAGTAGGTTGGTCCCAAGAGTGTTAAGAGCACTTAGGGAGTCAAAAGAGCTCCTTGGGTTTCTCTAGGTGTGTGTAGGTGCGATGAAGCAGATAGATAAGGGCATCTTTCACTCAGAATTGAAGCTGGTAGGCAAACTGTAGAGGATGAAGGAAGGGCTTGACGTGGGGTTGAATAGGACTGAGGATCAGTCTCCCAAAAGCTTTTATTAAACCTCTCCATACCTCTCCTCTTCATGTTATTATGCTACAAACTCTTTTCCAGTGTCCTCCTCAACATCTCTTTTCCCTCCTTTATTTCGATAGACAGCAGTCTTTAATCCCTACTGACTTCATCTTTGTCTCCAGACCTAAAAACCCTCTTTCTATCATTGAGCGTGTCTTTGTTTGCCCAGGGTTTGTTATTGGGCAATTAGTGGATTATTTTAAGGTGCATGTAGATGATTGATATATTCAGTGAAGCAGTCTGTCAGTTTGTCAGTGTCTCCAGCATGTGGTTTACAGAGTGCTTCCCAGTTCGTAACCTCAAAGCTCTCCTGCTGTGCAGCGTTGGTTTTATCATACCACTTCCTCACCTTTCTAGAAGATAAATCAGGTTATGGTCTGACCTTCCTAGATGAAACCCTGATTTAGGCCCCTTTAACATTTAAATACATCAAGTCCAGGGTCCTGTCACCTCTGGTGTGGCGATCAACAATGTGGCAGTGAGAGATAGCATCAGGGTATCTAGTCTGAAGTACAGCAGCAAGAGTAGTAGGTGTAACCAAGCTATGGCATGTGTGTCTCTAAATGTGGTTTGTGAAACCCTGATGCATAAAAAAACACGTACAACTTCTATATTTTCAGGTAATTCCTGGAAATCCATAAACCTGCACACTTGCCCTCTTTACAATATTTATATAATGTACATTTGTCTCTTCATTGTGTATATTACTTTTCCATCTAAACTATTCCATTCATATCTCTTTAGTCTTTCTTTATTCTTTTATTTTCGTTTTTTCTGGAGTACAGTCACGAAAAAACAAAACGAAATTTGTTTCCATTTGTAAATCTAATTATCCATCAGTCCAAGGTGTCTCCAATATTGGGGTGTTTGAGCAAGTAAAACCTGTAATCAATAATTTAAAAGTAATTTGCAAAGTTGCTCAGCACAATACAAGTCCTCCAGTCACACTTTCCTGTCTTGTGGTTTTGATGTGTTTGTGTGTGTGTGTGTGTGTGTGTGTGTGTGTGAGAAAGCAAATTAGAGGTCTTAAGATAGATAGATAGAGATAGTAAGAAAGAGAGAGAGAGAGAGAGAGAGAGAGTGTAAAAAAAAAGTAATTGCACAATTTACCAGAGGCAAAATTCTGTGGCTTTTTGCTGCAATGTCAGCATGCTGTTATTATATATTAACACACAGCTTCTTGTGCAAAATGTGCATGTCTTTAAGGCCCAATCTCTTTTCTACCCCTCTTTCTTCTACCCCTCTGTTTTGCGTGTTCATTTATTTGCTAGCATGCTAACTGCTGTATGATAGTCCACAATATATTATTATGTCTAATAATGATACCTGATGACAGAAAAACCTGTCAGAAATAGAAGTCTAATGGCAGGAAATTAGCTTTATACTGCATGAATGATGATGTATTGGTGTAGTAGTGTCGTCACTTTGTTTCAAGAGCCAAAAGGAAGGGGTAGGGGTATAAAATATAACTTGGATTGGACATGCACCTGTTGCAACAAGGTGTGTCTTTGTGTGGGGAAAGTGGTAGCTCAGTGCTAATTGGAAGATTAGGGTTCGATACCTAGCACCGCCATGTTACCACTGTTGACCCCCCAAGCAAGGCCTCAGGGCCCCGAAACTACAGGACTTGATATACATAGTAAAAATTGTCCACATAATCACACCAAATTTTCCAATATTCCAAATTTTTGGTCTGTTAATATATTACACTATGTAAATTTTAAGCAATGACATAAAAATAAAGCCATAATTATAATACCACCACTTTTTCAATGAATCAAATTTGACCTTAAAAAAACATGAAAGGTTAATTTGCTTGTGTGGTCTAAACTTTCGATTCAGTTGTGCATTGTGTTGATTTTTGTCAGAGATTTGAGAGAACACAGCATGGTAACTTTAACAGCCCGGCACCGCTCCGTGTAATGGATTCCGTTTGTGGAATGTGGAGCCTCGGTGGCTGTTGGCCATTAGCTTTGTGAAGAGGCGTGCATGCCTAATCGCCTCAGCTTCTCTCTTCTGAACCGAGGGACCTCAAATACAAACTCCAGGTTCCTACTCTTTAATCTGAGGTCAGCTGGTCATGTCATCATTGTGTTCACTAGCAGCTGGACTCATTACTCTGTGGTAGATCAGTAGGTAATATCGACCACTCTGCAATCTTTTTAACCCTAAATGTCTCAAATCTGAATAATAATACATTATTCCATCTCCACATACATTTGAGTATCAGCTCAGGATCCTTAAGTCATTAAGTTCATTTCGGTTTCCGTGAAGTGTAAACTATTGACACTCCAACTGCTAATAAAAGTTCTTTTTAATGACTTTATAATGATGCAAATTTTTACTGAACAGTGGAAATTAATTAATTTGATACTAGTCCCTTAGAACAATGTCCCAAATGTCCCAGTGCCTGTGTGTGTTTACTCTGGGATCTTTGGTTTCCTCCCAACTCAGATATGCATGTTAATGTGAAAATGCTGAAGTATTTTTTTTTTTACCGTAGTGATGCCTTCAGTGAAAGTAACAAAGATAAACAGGACAGAATACTTCCATCAATCCATATGCAAACATCTGCTCCAGAACACAGATCAGCCAAACAATTTGGCACAAATAAAAAAGGAACAATTTAAGATTTATATAACTGGGTTTGTCCTGGATTTATTATTTCCAGCTTTCTAATACTGTTTTTAAATTCACAACAGTCTAGTTAATGCTTGTTTTATAGAAATGTATTGTAGCTTTTATTTATATTTAAATTTAATTTAAAATTCAGGTAATTTAAGGTACATACAGTACTAAACATGCAGTGAAATAATAACCCAGTCACTCGTCCCAGTTTGTAAATTAACTCTTTTTCTGCAAGCAAATAGAAATAACAAGAAATAAAAAAGCTAATAAAATATTATATGCAAACATGTTAAAAGGTCTGGGAATACGGCAATGTTAGAGAATGGAAAGTGATGTATTAACATGCAAGTGTGTTATGTATTCTCCGTTAGTAAAGCTGGAAAAGAACTGTTAACATTCCAAAGTTAATTATTGTGCATTGAATTCTATGTCCTGAGTTTTATTCTTACCACGTGTGACAAAAGTTGGATTTTTTGTTGAATTAATGAAAAACAGCTTGTTCTTCTTCACTCTTCTTTTTTTATAGTGAATTTTGGACACAGCTTTTGTTGTGATTAACTGTTTTTTATCTGAAGCTATTTTAAGTGTAAAGCAGAGTGCAAACGGACTCAGATATGTCAATGTCCCATCAGTCTGATTTACAGGGGACACATAATGTGAAGTGACCTGTAAAACATATAAATACATCGAAATACCATTTGAGTCACACTGTTAAAAATTTGAGAAATTAATATCCCTGTGTAGCGCCGGCTCTTCTTTTATAGGTGTAATAGGCAGATGCTAGGGGCACTGCCCATCCACAGGGGTGCCAAAATTCAAATAAATGAGTCTTATATTATTGTTTTTATTATTATTAAAAAATGTACTAACACTAGTTTAAAAAAATCTTATAATTATATAACCCCCCTGCGTTTACCAGACACAACTTATCAGTGATATGTGTAAACGTTACGTCAATTTTATTTAATTAATAACTGAAATCCAGTAAATAGATCTGATAGGTTTCCTTGCTGGTAAATCACGTAATCAGTTTTATCTGAAATTCGAGTGAAAGATTCGAATGGGTTTCTTTCGATCGAGTCAGACCGTAAGTAAATATATTGGTCTGGTTGATAATATTTGTGCTGTTTTTTAATACGACCGGCGGGTGTTTGGATTTAACTTGAATTTTTTAATTATACATTTTTATCAAAATTTACAATAAATTACTTCTGGTAAAAGCTACTGAAATATCAGTTTTATCAGTGTATTTAAGATTTTCTATTGTCCTGCTACACAAACTGCAGATTATATAAACATTTAAGTATAAAAATATTAACTTATTGTTTATCGGTATTGAAATCAGCAAAGAGAGGGACTTATATGACATATATAACACATTGCACCGCAATCAGTCTCACTTAATAGAGACAGATGGCTGGGAAGTAGAGAAAGAAAAAAGGAAAAGTCAGAGAGAATGTGATGAACGTTTTATGTAACTACGTACAGTAGCAGCAGTAATGTCTAATTAATCTAAAATTCGGTAACAAAGGTAAAGGTGTTTATTTATCACATAGACTCTACAGCGCAGTGAAATTGTTTTGTCACATATCCCAGTTTAGTAAGTTGGTGGCAGAGCGCAGCGTCAGCTGCGATACAGCACTCCTGAAGCATCAGGGGTTAAGGGTATTGCTCAAAAACCCAATATTGGCAGACTGATAGCAGTGGGGCTCGAACCCAGCTCTTCCTGGTCATCCAAACAACACAAAGCACAGCACAAAGCCATAACAGCACAAAGCCATAACATAAATTACAAAATTAAAGGGCACCAGGTAAAATCTTGCCTAAAGCAGCAATTTGGTCAGGGTCGATTTTGTCAATGTGGAAAATACTTGCTGTGCATAATAAGAAACTATGTGTTACTGAAATATTTATAAACTACCACAGTGAATTTAAACCAATATGCACAACCAAAGTGGTTCCTACTAGTTTGTCCTCGTCTTTAATTTTATTTTAAATACACTGCATAGACTATTTAATCCAAACCATCTCCTGGGCGATGTGGCCATAGAGCAGAGTCTCTCTGGGTGAACAATCCTGAGGGTCGGATTTCATTCCCTTCTCCAGCCTGTTACCCCACACACACGTACACAGAGGATTGTTCAGCACACGTCAGAGTGCTTTGAAAATGTTAATGTGAAGCAGAGGCGGTGTTTCTTGCCCTGCCTCCTTAGCTCCAGCTACAGAGCATAGCCATGCTTTGAGTGACAGTGTTATTGCACTTCTGAGGAATGTATCGTGCGTGGATAGTGCTGTTTTGGCTTGTCTTGTCGAGTTGCTTGTGTAGCGCAGCCCTGTTAGCGCGAACAGGCAAGAACAGACAGCGGTCAAAGACAAAGGAAGTTGTGGGCCCCCAGGAGCATGCTGGAGCAGAGGACCCCAGAGGACCAGAAGCTGGAGGAGCTTCGGAAAACGACTTTTTGGCTGACTTTGCAGGAAGAAAGCGCTTATGGGTGATCACCGCCCCATCCTACAATGATAACTACTTACGAATGATGGAGAAACAGATCCAGGAGTCTGAAGCGTTGAACTGTCGGTTAGCAGAAAGAGATACCCTCATTGTGACCATTATTCAGAATGCAATGATGGAAGGCAAAATCCAGCACACATCCATGGATGGTAAAGCCACTGAACAAGCACTGGATTCAGACATGGTGACAAAACTGCTTCATTACCTGGAGCTGGAACACCAAACCTTCTCCATGTTGATTCTAAAGAAAAACCTAAAGATTGGTGAGAGATTTCCTTACCCAGTGCGTGTAGAGGCTGTCCTGGAGGTTATCGATAACCTTCCTGCACGCAAGCTGGAGAGAGTTGCAAGGAAAGGGTCAGTTCAGAGATGCAAGATTACCAAGAAGAGGTTAGTAGTGAAGCATGATGGTGGCAGGAGGAGAAGAATCTTCAGCTTTCTGAAACAGGGAAACCTTACATCCATCGTTCCTTCACAGCGACAAGGACCGGACAAAGCGGCAGCCATCAGAAGCAAAGTTAAGGATATCCTCAACGGACGCTTCAGATTTGTCATCCGTAAAACTCCTGCAGTCGACAAGTTGACCCTGACTTCCAAAACTGGGGCGAATGAAAAGGTGAAGCTGAAGCAGGACAGTCCAGCAGGAAGCACTGAAGACGCAGAAGAAAAGACAGCAACGAAAATGGAGCATAAATCTGACGATAAAGAGAAAGACAGAACGAGTTTGATTCCAGAGATTACAGCAAAGCAAAAGAGTGACCCGGTCAAACCGAAAGGCAAAGGAAAGAAAGATAAGCACAAGAAAAAGAAAAAGGGCAAAAAGGGAGGGAGTAAATCACAACAAGAAGTGGACAGTAAAGAAACTACAGCTCTTAAGGAGTTTATGGAAAAGCTCAAAGACCAAAGAAGACTTCTAGTAGGTTTAGCAATGGTTGAATAGCACAAATGTATCATTTGATCATTGACTTCTAACACAATGCAAGCCTGGCTCGCATTATACTGCAAGTATAAAATTTCATGTTATGGATTTCATAACTAGTCTAAACAAGTCTCAGTTACAAACTAATCCACATGAGACATTTTAAAAAAAAAAAAAAAAAGGAGTATAGCTTCAGGCACCTAAAATAAACAACCTGGGCAAATGTTAACAACCTAAAATACTTGCTTAATTATTAAAATAATTGAATTTGGTTAAGAATTTCAGATAAAATATTATTCACAGAAGTAAAGCGGAGATTGTACTGTAAGTTTCATTATAGGAACTCAGACACTCATAAATCAGAAAACATTACCGCCTGAAAGACCTCTGAAACATCTGTCAGTGCTGCTGTTCTTCTGTCCGCTAAATACATTTTTACTAGCGCAAAATTCAAAACATACTTCGGAGAAAAGTTACACAAACTTTATTACACACAAATAAACAGGTCATATAATCTGACATAAAAAAAGAACATTTATAACCCTTTTTATGTTTAAGTTTAGATTAAGTTTTCCTACATTTTTAACAACAAATGATCAGTTATTTGTTTATATGTGACATTTTTTTTCAGACGTAATATTTTTTTACCTTCTGAATATATGTGTATTGCATGTCTTTTTAACAGATTTTTTTTTTACATAATTTGCATTTGTTTTTAAATTTTAGATGTGATTTTTCTTGAATGATTATACATTTTTAATAGTATATGTGATTTGATTATTAAACATCACTTCTACTATTAAAATATCAGTTTTATTAGTGTATCTTAGATTTTCTATTGTCCTGCTGTTCAAACCGCAGATTATATCAAAATTAAAGTATAAAAATATAAACTCATTATTTATCGGTAATGGATTCAGCAAAGAGAAGGACTTATTTGACATATATGACATATTGCACCGCAATCAGACTTATCTAATAGTGACAGATGGCGTTTGACGAATTTTTCTTAAATGTCTGTATATTTTTACTAGTATATGTGATTCTTAAGCATCACTTCTTATATATTAACTTACCGATGTGATTTTAATGATTTTTTTTTTTTATTATGGCTGACGCTCTACTGGTATCTAGCTTATTAGGTAATATTCTGTCTGCGTTACTTTTTGTGACTTTATCGCAATAAATCGAATGTGTAAACGTTAATTTTGTCTTATTTTAAACTTCCTGTTCCTGCTGCAGGTCATTTCTTCCCCCAGCGAGATCTCGAGTCAGTATATCCAACAGAGAGATGATAATGAGCTGCACAGCTGTGACTTGGCACTACGGAAAATTACGGTGTTGTCCATCCTGGGCTCGGAGAAGAACCCTACACTGCGACTGCAGCACTATCGACGAGGTAAAGGAAGCAGATAGCTAATAATGAGTGTTTATAAAGACAGACAGACCTTTGTAGGGCAGAGACGATGTCATCAATTAGCACTGACACCACTGTGTAACTGTTTTTAATAGATGGAGATCTTGGACTCGCCTTGCTCCCAGACAACATCAAAAATCCTGAACTGATCAATCAAATTCGCAAAGAATACGGACTCCATTCCAAGGAATTCTCTATGAGGGTGACAGATTATGATCTTCGACCTAATGTAAGAGGAATCTGTATTATTATTCTTTATCAGGATTTGTTTTTCCAGATCTATGAGCCGCTGTGCTGTTGTGTTTCAGCTCGGAAAGGTGTTCAGTTTACCAACAACCCCATCAGCTATAATCAAATACATTGACACTTTTCAATCACGACGGACGGAAAAAGCAGAGGAGAAGAACGCTCTGTCAGTCTGTTCTCCATCAGAGGCTAATACCCAGGCAGAGGACTCCCTGCTCAGGTAGACAAACAGGAAGTGGTGGGCACACAGTAGGAGTCTACCGAGTCTACTATAGTTTACATCATTGTGTCTTTCACTTTTTAGGTTTATGTCCAAAAGAAGACTTTTGATCATCTCTGCTCCTACTGAGGATGATTATTCCTTTCATCAGCAGATTCAAGCGCTCAATGGACAGGAGTGTCACATGGGTAGGAAGCCATGTTAGAAATAGAGAGGGTCTTTATTTAAGTCATAATATCATAGGACACATCACAAGCATTTTAAAAGATAGCTATTACAAAGTGCTTCTCTTTTGTTACGCTTAAAAATTCCTAGAAAATATTTTACAAATACATTAGTGTAACTAAATGTAAAACATTCTTATTAAAGTGCTGTAACGTTATTAATTGTACAGAATATCAGTGTGACAGCAAATCTTTGACATTAGTATGTATATTATAGAAGTACCATAATATACATTGGTGCATTTGGTAGCCGGTCCTTCAGTGCAGATTTACCCGACTGACACACCTCTTAATACCACCACTTTCACGTCACAATTATAGAAACCATCAACTTTTTTGAATTTTGTCCTAGATCGAGTTAATTTCTTTCTCCTCCGCCAGCCATTGTGGGCATAAAAATTCAAATTCAACTGTATAAATGAGTTTTGGTATAGAATTTACTCTGGTCAACCAACCAAAGGACAGAGAAACGCTGATGTTATCGTGCGTCAGCAAGCAGGCTTCGGGAGGTGGGTTTAAAAATCTGAATCAAGTGAACCAATTCCAGATTCCTCTGAAACATCACAATCTCTGTGCATGAAGTAAGAAGGGAACTGAGCAGGATTTAAAACTAAAAAAACTGAGTCTACATCTAGGGAGGGTCCCGGTTCTGTGACAAACATCATGTTTAGTACTGGTACCAAAGGTAGCACTGTCCTGTTTCTTAAATGAACAACAGGCCAGTGCCGCTGACCTACTATTTAATGAAAGCCTTTGAAAGACTGATTCTCTGTTCTATCCGTCCCCTTGTCAAACCCTTATTTCATCCACTTCAGTTTGCTTACCAGCCTCAACTTGGAGTGGATGATGCCATTATCCATCTGCTTTCCCGCACTCACCTAAAGAAACCAGGAAGCTCGGTGAGGTTTATGTTCTTCGATTTCCCAAGTGCTTTTATATACCAAACCCACTCTACTGGTAGAGAAGTTAAAGTACATAAATGTTTACACTTACTGTATCTGGTTTCGCCGATTATTGACTACCTCACCGGACATCCCCAATACATCAGGGTACAGAACTGTGTGTCCAACACCGTGATCTGCAGCACTGGTGCTCCTCAGGAAACAATTCTTTATCCATTTTCTCATCCTGTATACAGCAGATTTCAGATACCACTCTGAATGTCTGTTGACAGTTGAGTTCTGTTGGGGAGCTACCATAAAGGTGGCAGAGACAAAAACCTGGATGAAGAGGGCCGACTCTGTACTTGTCATGGAGCTGAACCTAATTTATGTTGTTGTTGAGAGAAGAATGCTGTCAAAACTCCATTCACTCCTCCACAATACTTTGCATCCACTACACAGTGTACTGGCTGCACAAAAGAGCACATTCAGCCAAAGACTGATCTCAACTGACCAGGTGTAGTACTGAACACTTTAGAAGATCCTTTATTTTCATTTTTCATGTGCAATTTCTGAAAAGTGCAATCAATCAATCAATCAATCATCCTTTGCAATACTAACTAAAGGCCTTTCATACACATCACAACTTACAGTAACGAGTTCAATATTCCGGCGAGGGCACCCTCTGGCGACTGGGAGACGGATTCCTTACAGTACCCCCTCTTCTAGAAACGCCTCCAGGCATTCCTCGGGGCCATCCACGAGGGCGAGGAGCTGGAAGTTCGGGGTGGGCGGCGTGAAACTCACGAGTAAGGGATGGGTCTAAGATGTCGCTGGCTTTCACCCATGAGCACTCCTCCGGACCATAACCAGCCCATTCTACCAGGTACTCCAGCACTCCTCTTCTTCTCCAAGAATCCAGGATTTCTTGAACCTGATAGGCTGGAGCTCCATCAACCTCAATGGGCGCTGGGGGTTCTGTGGGGAGAGGTTCATTACTGGGACTGGCATGGAACGGTTTAAGTAGTGAGACGTGGAAAGATGGGGAGATGCGATACGACGCAGGCAGCTCTAAACGGTACGTGACTGGATTAATCTGTTTGATGATGTTGAAGGGCCCCACGTACCTTGGGCCTAGTTTCTTACTCGGTAACCGAAAACGGAGGTCCCTTGTGGAGAGCCATACCAACTGCCCTGGCTGATAGTCCAGATGAGGCCACCCACGCTGGTTGGCTTGGATGCGCTATGTGTTTGTGGCACGTTGCAAACAGACGTGAGCACTCTCCCAAACCGACGCACTGCAGTTGAACCAGTCTTTCCTGACCAGGGAAACATGGGAGGCTGGAACCCTAAAACACACTGGAAAGGAGTTAGCCCAGTAGAAGAGTGTGTGAGTGAAAAGTCACACACAGAGTTTTCTAGCACAATACGATCTGAGGTACCTCCCCAATTCCTGGTTGAGTCTCTTCACCTGTCCTTTGGACTGAGGATGATAACCTGAGGTGAAGCTGACATTGATGTCTAGGACCCTACAAAACTCAGTCCACACTCGAGACGTAAACTGGGGCCCGCGATCGGATACTATGTCCCCAGGTATACCAAAATTTCGAAAGACCTGGTGGAAGAGTTGCGGCACAGTCTTTATGGCTTTGGAGAAACAATCAACTATGGTCAAGAGTGTAGTATTACCTTAAGAGGGAGGCAGATCTGTGATAGAAATCAACTGCCAAGTGCGACCTTGGTCTATATGGGATAGGTAGGGGTTTGAGCAATCCCTCAGGTAAATGGCGTGGGGTCTTAGCCTGGGCGCACGTCGTACATGCACGCACAAAAGTCTGACATCCTGCTCAAAGGTTCATATGTACGCTTAATTCCTGTATGCCCAGCACTTAGTATGCACCCATGACATAACTCGGCTACGAAGAGAGCGAGGTATGTGTCTTGTCAGTGGGGCACGCCGCCGGTGGAGGGTCATTACGCTGAGCAGTCTCGATCTCGAATAATATATTTAGTGGAAACCTGTTGCATAGGAGGGTTGTGAACCCTTGAAAGTGCATCAGCCTTACTGTTCTTGGAATCTGGTAAAAAAAAGTGCCCACCTGGCCTGCCTAGAATTGAGACGCTTGGCTGACTTTAAATATTCCAATTTTTTGTGGTCGGTTATTGCCAGAAATGGATGCATGCTCCCCTCCAGCCAATGTCTCCACTCAGTTAGAGCTTCCTTTATGGCGAGCAGCTACTTGTTGCCAATGTCATAATTGCATTCTGCTGGTGCTAGCTTCCGTGAAAAGAATGCACACGTGTGGAGCTTAGGTGGTGTGCCATGACACTGGGAGAGAACAGCACCTACCCCGCAGTTAGAAGCGTCTACTTCAACCACAACAGAACCCGCAACCTTCGGGTTGGTAATCCAACATCTTAACCATGAGCCACCACTTCCCCAGTTTAGACGGCTTGCCCTAAAAAGTGAGATGATCGGCGCCGCTGTCTGGCTGTAATTCCTGATGAATCGCCTGTAGAGGTTAGCGATCCCCAGAAATCTCTGTAGCTCTTTGACAGTAGTAGGTAACTCACATTTCTCTGCCTTGACGTATAACTCGTGAGAGAACCGTACGAACCTGGGTCACATGTTGGGCATAAGTCTGTGAATAAATCAAGATGTCGTCAATGTATATGATGACGCAGAGGTTGAGTAAGTCCCGGAAGATGTCATTCACAAATGCCTGGAAGACTGTAGGTGCCTTGGCTAACCCATAGGACATCACCAGGTACTCGTAGTGACCCCTAGTCATGATAAACGCGGTCTTCTACTCGTCTCCCTCTCGAATTCTGATGAGGTTATAGGCACTCCTAAGATCCAGCTTAGTGAAGTATCGGGCTTCGCAGAGCTGCTCCAGCGCCGAAGGAACTAGCACTGTGACTTTGTTTAATCCATGGTAATCTATGCATGGATGTAGCGAGCCATCCTTCTTTTCAACAAAGAAAAACCCCAATGGGTTGCCCATCTATGGCTGCAATCTGAAGTGGGGGAGAACAAGGTTTCATGGTAAATCTTAACTGTTTTGCTTAATCAATGTCCATAAGATTCAGGGCGGCACCAGAATCCACTAACGCTGGGAACATAAAAGAAAGATCATCAGTGGAGATGAAAGTCTGAAGGATGAGAGAACTTCTATGTGTAATAGTATTTGCAGGGGCACTTACTTTGTTCTTATGTGACGACTTAGCTGGACATGATGCACACAAATGAGCCCTGCAGTGTGACGCCGCTGACGTTCCTGCGGTGAAAGCTTGGTGTAACCAAGTTGCATGGGCTCGTGTCCTGACAGGCAAGGGGACACTGCTGCTGAAGCAAAGCTATGAACGGGGTGTTGCCTCATTTGGGGGCTGTTACGAATGAGGTTGTCCAACTGCACAGCCCGAGATATGTATTGGGAAAGTGTACCCATGTCGTTCTGCCTGCAAACGAGGGTTAAGTCTATCCTTGAATCTCGACTTGAGAGCAACCTCATTCCAACCGCTTTGTGCCGCTAGGGAACGGAAACGGATGGCATATTCTGCAGCGGATAAATTTCCTGGCTGAGACGTTGCAGCTGGCTGGAAATATCCAATCCTCCTGCAGGATATTCAAAAACATCATGTAATTAAGAAGAAAAATAACTAAAGGAGGTGGAAATCTGCGGGTCAGAATCCCAGACAGCTGAGGCCCAGTGGAGAGCTTTTCCAGACAGTAGGTATAGTAAAAAAAGCGCATTTCTTACTTTCAGTAGTGAATGCTTGTGGCTGCTCAAGGAAAAAAGTCTTACACTGGCGCACGAACCCTCTGCAGCGTTCGGGTGTGCCGTCAAATTTATCCGAAAGTGCACAATGGGATTGCGACGATCCGGAGCTTACCACTGGTGGCGGATGTTTTTGCTGCAGGGTCGCCAGTTGTGCTTGAAAAGCCTGTAGCACGCATGGTAATCAACGGTGGCTTGGGGCTGGGGTACTGCCGCTGGATCCCAAGGTGGCGAAATATTCTGTAACAAACAGACTGAGAGGAATCCATAATGCAGGCAGCGTTTATTAAATACAAAGACAGATTCCAAAAGGGTAAACGGTAAGCAGGCAAAAGATCATACACAGACAGGTGAAGAAAGGCAAACAATCCAAATTGTAAGGCAGAGACATAGTCGAAGAACAGGCAAATAAATCCAAAACCATAATTGCATAAAGTAGTCCAAACACTCAGTAAGTTACAGGGCAAACAATACTTCACAAAGATTAGCATAGGGCGCTAGTTTAAATAGCGAACCAAACAGGAAGTGAACCCGGCAGTAAACCCATGAGTTCAATAGTCCAGCGAGGGCGCCCTCTGGCGATTGAGAGACGGATTCCTTACAGATGGTAAATTGAGAATGTTTACTGGGCTCTACAGATACTCCAGCTTTTATCATGCTAATAAACGTATGAATGATGCAACTCTTTTGCATTTCTCCTCTGCAGGTATCCGTCATTTTGCTTTGCTGAAGCTTGTAGGAAAGGAAGCAGAGGCTTCAGGAACTGTTGAGCTATTTCCACTGAATGGTATGTGTAAAAAAGAGGCTTATTTAATTGTACTCTTATTTCACTTATTTTACACTGAAAAAAATATTAAGTATACTTTTTAAGGACTAATCAAAGATACTCAATAAAATTATACTTAAGTATACTTGATTTATACTGACAAATTATGCAGACAAAGTCTATTCTGGTCTAAGTCTAGGTCTAAGTCTATAATTGGCTTAATATTTATTACTGTTGTCTCACAGTAAGAAAGTGTTAGGTTCGTATTCCCTGCAGCGGTCTTTCTGTGTGTAGTTTACGTGTGTGTGTGTGTGTGTGTGTGTGTGTGTGTGTGTTTACTCTGGTTTCCTCCCACAGTCCAAAAACATGTATGTTAGATTGATTGGTGATTCTAAATTGTCCATAGGAGTGTGTGTATGTCTGTCTGTGTGTGTGTGTGTGTGTGTGTGTGTGTGTGTGTGTGTGTGTGTGTGTGTGTGTGTGTGTGTGTGTGTGTGTGTGTGGTTGTTTTCCTGTATGTGGTCCTGTGATGGACTGGTGATCTGTCCAGGGTGACTACCTTTCACCCAATGACAGCTGGGATAAACTCCAGCAGATCCCTGTGACCCTGATTAGGAATAAGTAACTATAGACAATGGATGGATGGATGGAATGGATGGATGGATGGATGGATGGATGGATGGATGGATGGATGGATGGATGGATGAATGAGTACTTGAAGTTTAACACTTTTACTTAAAGTATACTTTTATAAAATAAAAAGTAGATTAGTATAACATGGCTTGTGAGACAGTGATGTTGCACTGATATGTTTTTTAATGAATTAGGGTTTATTGTGGATTATGGATAAATACCAGCACCACCAATCTGCCACTGCTGGACCCTAGTGTTAAACCTGTCCCTAATCCAAGCATGTGCTTTGACCCTAAACTGGGTTAAATAAAGAAAAGAATTTCACTGTGCAGTAATGTTTATGGGAAAAATAAAGGCTCCTGTCCTTTACTATTATTTACTCCATTAAATTAACTTTATTTTATGTTAACATGTCATAAATTTACCAGTACTATAAAAGAATGACTGGGAAAATTCCATCCTGCAGGTAAAAGTCAAACAGAAAAGGAGCTGCTGTCACCACAAGTGGTGAGGAATCTGAGAGATCAGCTGAAGATCACCACAGACTACTTCAACATGCTGGTGGTGGGGAAGGACGGTGAGGTCAAAGCCTGGTTTCCTACAGCAATGTGGTCCTTATCGAATATCTATGACTTGGTAGACTCCATGGAACTACGGCAACAGGAACTGAAGCTCCAGCAGACCCTGGGGATCCATTGCCCAGAAGAAAGCGGTGGTACCGGGGAAGGTACTTACCGTGGATATACAAGAGAGACCGAGGACAGCTATCTGTACCATCAATCAGAGGACTGACGGCAAAAGCAATGTGAATCAGAGACATTTGCTGCCATCATGAGGAAGTACTATAGAGCTTAAAATATGACAAGTTAACAAAACTGGAAATTCACATTTAAAATAGTTTAAAATATTTAACATTTGAAATTTAACACACATCATTTTTTGTTCTTAATTTTTAGACTGCAAATATCCAGTTTTTATAAATACAGATTCAAGTTTTTAAGATGAAGAAACACAACATTCAATGCAAACCACAGAATTCCAATGCTACAGAAAGTAGGTCAAAGGGTCATCTGCAGGGAAAAGTAAAAAATCACTATCTTTATTCTGAAAATATGAAAAAATCTATTATTTTTGCTGTCTAAAAATTCAAAACAAAAAAAATCCATTGTGTTAAATTTTAAATGTCGAATATTTTAAATGACACATAACATTCAGTTTTGTTAAATGACGCTTCAATAACTGAAGTGTTCACAGTTCAATGTCAGAGCGTTTTGTCATATTTTACGCTCTATAAAAGGTCAACAGTCTATTTGATATTTGTTTATACATACAGAACAAATCCACTGCAACGCTGAAAGTTATTGCCTGCTTTTAGACTGAAATAGAAAATCAGTTTTGTATAAATTGAAAATTGATTGTTCCATTTGAGACCAATAGAATTGTTATAAGCTGCTATCAAAATATAGACTTTATGTGCACTAATACTGTATTTGGTCTTTTTTATGATTTGGGTCGATGGTATATTTATATCTCATTTTTAAGTGATGGGCAAATGCTTATAAGCACAACATCTTTAGGCTTTTAGAGATGTGCTAAATTAGAAAAATAAGTAATCAGGGTTGTTGGTATGAAGAGGATACAAACCTGGGACCTTCTTGCTAAACAATCAACTATTTCCAAAAACGTTCGTAAAGTGGCAGGGAGCTCTAAAGAAAATGCGTAGTTTACAAGAATAATTCAAAGTAATGTTTATTTGAATGCCAGAACTAATGGAATGCAGAACTTTGCCAAGAACAACCACACTGCCTTCACTATCTCATCTTTATTCCATAGTGCATCCTGGTAAGCAACACCAGAAAAATCAGGCCATTTTTTTCTATTGCTCCATGATCCAGTTCTGATACCCACTGTAGGCAATTTTGTAGGTGGGCAGGGTTTAGCATGGGCACTTCTCTGAATCTACACAGCTCCATATGTAGCAAGCTGCAATGCTTTGTGTTCAGGAACCCTTGCATCAGAGCCAGCATTTATTTTTTCAGCAAATTGTGCTAGCTCTTCAATAGAATCAGACCAGACAGACTAGCATTTACTTCTCCTCCTCACACACTTCATCAAACTGTGGATGCTCAGAAGTGGTAGCTCAGAGGTTAAGATGTTGGATTGATCAAAAGACTGTAAGTTCAGGTTCCTGGACCACCAAGCTGCTACCGCTGGTAAAACCACTGACCCACTGACACACTGAGCAAAGCCTCATATTTGACCTCAAATGTTTCATTAAATAATATAAATAATATATAATAATAAGTTGCTTTGGACACGAGTGTCTGACAAGTTCTGTAAACATAAATGGAAGCCCATGGCCCTGATTCCAGCACACCTTTTGTTTTTTTTGTTGGTAGCTATTAATTACTGCATATCAGGAACACCATAACCCGCTCTCTGGGGGATGCTGTGATCTAGTCCCCAGCCAGCACACAATAGCCCTTTGACTTTACAAAGCTTTTTAATGTCCACTGTTTGTATGTATCATGTTAAAAATTTCCCAGTGCTATATTTTCATTTTAATCTATATTTTGATGCATATGTTTTATTGTATTTAAATGGAAATATGTACAGGAGTCCAAACACGGTGTTCAGATGAGAGCACTCCAGTCAGGACAAAATAGACAGTCCATAATCACTACCTGGACAAACATACACACTATATGCAGTTACTGCACGTATTATGCACAGTTCTAACAGACATTAATAGACATTCTGTATCATTCTGTATTCAGTTTCATCAATAACCTCATAATCCTTGCTAGTTTTTATTTTGTTATTCTTTGTTCAGTGTTTCGCCCTGATGTTATTTTTACCGTATTGTGAGTTTGCAGTAAAATATTGCACTAAAATTTCTAAACTAGACTACTGCAACTCGCTCCTGGCAGGCCTACCTGTGAGTGCAATTCATCCTCTGCAGATGATTCAGAATGCAGCTGCATGTGTTGTTTTTAACCTACTAAAGTTTTCCACACAAACTGCTGTGTGCTCCACCCATTGGCTGCACGCATCCGATTCAAAACACTGATGTTTGCCTACATAGCTAAAAAACGGAAGCAGCACCCTCCTACCTACAAACACTCATCGCTCCTCGCATCGCACCACACTCTCTCAGATCCACAAGTACTGCTCGGCTTGTTCCACCATCCCCTAGGACACTAGGTAGGTCTGCCTCAAGACTTTTCTCTGTTGGATGGTGGAATGAACTTCCCATTAATGTCAGAACAGCAGAGTCAACTGGCTGTCTTCAAGAGACATTTGAAAACCCACCTCTTTCTTAAATACTTTTTCTTTAAAAAAACAAAAACAAAAAAAAAAAAAAAACGTACTCTTTCAACAGTTTTTTGTTGTTGTTACTATTTTGTGAACTATTGTATCAGTATTGAGCTGTTTAATGATGTGACTCAAAGCACTTTTGTACGTCGCTCTGGACAAGAGCGTCTGCTAAATACTGTAAATGTAAATTGTATACTAATGACAGGGTTTTATTGCCAGCACCACCACTGTGGGCCCCTGAGCAAGGCCCTTAACCCCCAATTGCTTAGTTGTATAAAGGAGATAAACCGTTAGTCGCTCTGGATAAGAAACATCTGCCATTGCTGTAATTCGGTTTCCTCTTTTATTAAGCGCAAGAGCAAAAAAAACATAGCATAAAACTGAATCAGTGCAATAGTTTATTTAACAAGAATTTATGGCACTGTTTTGGCATTGATTGCTAACATTTGCCAGTATTTACTGTTAACTCTGATCTTCCGCTGAGACCTTCCAATTGCAAAAATCACCTTTAAATAGAAATGCACTGACCCCAAAATAATATCAGGTGGCAGCTGAGGAAACGTCCTCATATGTATCGTTTCCTTTATTATAGAAATGTGTGTGAATTTTGGGAACCGAGACTCTGGTTTTCATAGTTGAATCTGCATTAATATATTAATATATATTATATTAGTATAAGAGGAGAGGAGAGGAGAGGAGAAAAGAGGGGAGAAGAGGAGAGGGGAGGGGAGGGGAGGAGAGGAGAAGAGAGGAGAAGAGAGGGGAGAAGAGGAGGGGGAGGGGGAGGAGAGGAGGGAGGGAGGGGAGGAAAGAAAAAGGAAAGGAAAGGAAAGGGAAGGGAAAGGAAGGAGAGGAGGAAGAGGAGAGGAGAGGGAGAGGGAGAGGGAAGGAGGGAGAGGGAAGGAGAAGGCAGGGGAGGGGAGGAAAGGAAAGGAAAAGGAAAGGAGAGGAGAGGAGAGGAGAAGAGAGGGGAGAAAGGAGGGAGAGGGGAGGAGAGGGGAGGAGAGGAGGAAGAGGAGAGGAGAAGGGAGGGGAGGGGAGGGGAGGAAAGGAAAGGAGAGGGAGAAGAGAGGGGAAAAAGAGGGGAGGGGAGGGGGAGGAGAGGAGAAGAAAGGAGGGGAGGAAAAGGAAAGTGAACAAAAAAGGAAAAAGGAAGGATAAAGGAAAGGAAAGGAGGAAAGGAAGGAAAAGGAAAGGAAAGAAAGGAGAAAGGAAAAGGGGAGAAAAGGAGAGGAAGGAGAGGAGAGGAGGAGGAGAGGAAAGGAAAGGAAAGGAAAAGGAAAGGAAGAGGAGAGGAGAGGAGAGGGAGGAGAGGAGAGGAGAGGAGATTTATTTTTAATATAAAAAAAGTTGTTTGTAATTTTATTTGGTTACTGACTTTTCAGATAAAGAAATAAAATAAATAGAGTGAAAGAAATAAATTAAATAATATATAGAAATAAAGATATAATTACAATAAAATACAAATTAGGCAGCAATAGAATAGAATAGAATAGAAAGGAATGGAATAGAAAGGAATGGAATAGAAAGGAATGGAAAGGAATGGAAAGGAATGGCGGAATGGAATGGAATGGAATGAAGAATAGAATAGAATAGAAAGGAATGGAATGGAATGGAATGGAATGGAATGGAATGGAATGGAATGGAATGGAATGGAATGGAAAGGAATGAAAGGAATGGAATGGAATGGAATGGAATGGAATGGAATGGAACGGAATGGAATGGAATAGAATAGAATAGAATGAATAGAGATAGAAAAGAAAAGAAAAGAAAAAGAATAGAAAAAAGAAAAAGAATAAAGAAAAGAAAAGAAAAAGAAAAGGAAAAGAAAAGAAAAGAATAGAATGGAATGGAATGGAATAGAATAGAATAGAATAGAATAGAATAGAATAGAATAGAATAGAATAGAATAGAATAGAACACATTGGCATTCTCTGGAAAAAGATGTAATATTTTTAAAAGCTATTGTTTAAGTTATTTGCTTTATTTCACACTGAACTGGACAAAAATTTCACTTTAAATGAAAGTTTATTCATTCAGTGATCAAGTAATAAAATTTGACAAAAAGTTACTATATGTGCAGCAAATTCAGCAAATGTGCCGCTAAAACTCTTTATCCTAAAAATTCTAGATAAATGAGATAAATTTGGATTTCATTACCAAAGTTTCGAGTAAAGTTTCAGCTTTACTGACACTTCAGCACTGATTATTAAATATTGCTTTTTCTCGTTTTTACCAGATTCTGATTTCACCCCGAACACCATGCAGTTATTGACTTCTTTCTTTCTGCTACTTATTTCCAGCAGATTTTCTGGCATTGCACAATTCTGTAATTTCTTGCTTATTATAGGAGAGGATTTTTTAACCCTTGCTGGTGCACCCTTTGAGTTTTCATGACTAAAGCATTTGTTTTCTTGTAAACGTTATTATTTGGACTAGAGCGATGCCAGGTTATTTTATTAATTTAATAAATAAAACATAACATTGTAATGGTTCTACATGAAGTCAGGCTGTTTTACAATAAATATGTTTTACATTATTTCAGTTTATTGGGCTTATTAAAAATCCATTCAGTGTTTAATGAAAAGATATTATATGTAAATATGATAGTGAGCATGTGAGAGGAGGCAAAAAACATGCATTCATATTGATATCTCAAAAATCCATATGAAATAAGTGTTAAGTGTTCAACATCCATCCACCCATCCATCCATCCATCTATCCATCCAACAACCATCTATTCATCCATCCAAAATCCATCTATCCATTTAACATCTATCCAACCATTCATATATCCATCCATCCACCCATCCAACAACCATCTATCCATCCATCCAACATCTATCCAACCATTCATATATCCATCCATCCACCCATCCATCCATCCATCCATCTTTCCATCTATCCATCCAACAACCATCTATCCATCCATCCAACATCTATCCAACCATTCATATATCCATCCATCCACCCATCCATCCATCCATCTATCCATCCAACAACCATCTATCCATCCATCCAACATCTATCCAACCATCCATCTATCCATCCATCCATCCATCCATCCATCCATCCATCTTTCCATCTATCCATCCAACATCCATCCATCCAACCATCTATCCATCCATTCATCGATTTATCTATCCATCCACCCATCCATCCAACCAACAATCCATTCATTCAACATCCAACATTCTTACATCCATCCATTTATCCATCTGTCCATCCATTTATCCATTCATCCATCTCTCTATCCAACCATCTATCCATCCATCCATTCAATCAACATGCTACCATCCATCCATCCTCAGGGTCACAGGGATCTGCTGGAGTTTATCCCAGCTGTCATTGAGTAAAAGGCAGGGGTCACCCTGGACAGATCGCTATTTTATCACAGGGACACAAAGACAAACAACCACACACACAAACAAACACACACACACACTCACACACATTCGCTCCTATGGGCAATTTAGAATCACCAAACAATCTAACATACACGTTTTTAGACTGTTGGAGGAAACCAGAGAACCCTGAGTAAACCCACACAAACACAGGGAGAACATGTAAACTTCACACAGAAGAACCCCTGCAGGAGATACGAACCAGGAACCTTCCTGCTGTGAGGAAACAGTGCCACCGTGCGGCCCTGTTGGTATAACATCTAACTTGTAGTTATAATAAAACTATAAAGACATTAATAGATCATTCAGCACTGTATCTAAATGTTAAACAGTTGAAGGATTTTGATTGAATCTGGTTTACACTATGACTATTTTTGATTGTTTGTAAGTGGTTCAACAGAGAGAGAGAGAGAGAGAGAGAGAGAGAGAGTCTGTAGATTAGATGGTTTATGTGTATGTTAAATCCTGACAAAAATAAAAGGTCTGAGTGACAGTGAAACGTTGCAGTGGAAACTCTGTCTGACTTTGGAAAGAACAGAAGCTCAGTATGGAATACGCAAATGACAGAGATGGAGCGAGTGATAGGCTTTCATGTGAGCCGCAGTGCATCAGCCGTGAGGGGAAGTCGCAAGCAGCACCCACTTGTGTGTCGACAAACAGCTTTTCACACACAGACACACAAGCGAGTGAAACCGGTCTGTGAATCAGACAGAGAAGAGCCCAGTTCCATCATGGTAAGTGAAATGTTCTCCTTTTTTTCTGCTTTGTTAATAAACTTTACAGCATTCTGATAAAGTTCAGTGAAATAAAGAGTGGATATCACACGTTCTTCTTCTGGACATCTTTTTACCTGGATTTAAATTCAGTGTGAATGAATTTCAAGATCTGCTTTGGTTACGGGAAAGTGTTACTACGTGTATGGAAAAATCCATATAGTGTGTTTAAACATTAAGTCATTAAGTTGAACCGAACGTCCCTGATGTGACGAGCTGCAACTGGTTTTGTGGTTCTGGGCTCAGGGGTTTTTTTTGTTTCTGCAATATCCAACAGTATTGTGTAAGCAAACTTTTTTTTGCTTGCTTCATCAACAAGTGTTCCTCTTTACTTTGACCATTTTCTTCTCTTTACACAGTTTCTCTCAGCTAGTGTACACACTCGACAGGCTGTGTTTTTACCCACACTAGAGCTCTAGTTTATTATTACTGTCCTTGCGAAAGGTCGAAAGGATCTAAAACACTCGTCTGACAGTGACGGAATGTTTCAGAAAGTCCTCATGTTTATAGAAAAACATGGAATCAGGAATTTCCTTGTTATTTTATTATTAAATTATTTTGCCATATGTACAGTAAGATTTAGAGTTACATCACTGATGTATGTCTCGTTTCCAGTTAAACATTAAGCAGTTTAAGCTGAACTTGTGTTTTATAGAAAGGTGAAACTTATTTACCCTTTCAGTAATCAATCTATTAACACCCAGGCCTGGTCTAATCCAGATAAGAATTTTATTTGGGGGCCCACCAATATCGACAACATGACTTATTGTTGTCAATCCTTGATTTTTCACACACTATAAATCTAACACGTCAATTATCAGGGTTTTTGTAGTAGCTTACATCATAATGTTTAATATTATATTTTTGCATAATAACCATTGTCTATTGGTATATAAAAAACGATCATTTCATTTCACGTATTCTTCAAGGCCCCCTGGTGGCCATAAGCACCATGAGCATCTGTTTAGTTTGCTTATGCCTTGGACCTGCACTAATTACCACCTTTATGTCTTTACCCATTTTTATTTAACATAGGATTTTAGAGCATCATGAGGTCATCTACAAAAACTTGTCCTGCTGTATTTCTTTGACTCTGATTGGTTTAGGGTGTTGAATAAAATTTCTATAACAGCTGGTCTAACAGGACTGACTTTACCCATAAAATGGTGATATTATTGCGTTCAGCTTAATATATTTATCATTTCTTCTTCATTCATTCATTCATCTTCTATACCCGTTTATTTCCATATTTGGGGTCACAGGGATCTGCTGGAGTCTATCCCAGCCATTTTTAAAAGGGTGAAAGGCAGGAGGGGGACACCCTGGACAGGACACCAGTCCATCACAGGGCCACACACACACTCACACTCACTCCTATGGGCAATTTAGAATCACCAATCAATCTAACATACATGTTTTTGGACTGTGGGAGGAAAACCGGAGAACCCGGAGTAAACACACACAAGCACAGGGAGAACATAGAAACTACACACAGAAAGACCCCTGCAGGTTGAATCGAACCCGGGACCTTCTTGCTGTGAGGCAACAGTGCAAACCGTGCTGCCTTTATGGTAACCAATTCACAGGAAATTGTTTATGTTGCATAATCATAGACTTAACAAAGGAGCTGCACTTGTTTATACAGTATGATTAGAATTTTCTCAAAGCTATATTGTTTATGGCAGGATTCCCCACTCCACTCCGCTCCACTCCGCTCCACTCCACTCCACTCCGCAATACTGCAGTAAATTTAATTTAGCCCCACAGCAGAGACTTTGCCACTGAAATGTTCCTACTTTACGGTTCTCAGTAAAAAGGCAAGCTGCATTTGAGGGTTTGCAGGAGTGATTAATTAGAGTTGCTATGGCATATCAGCTATCATCACTGTGGTCTAGAAAGAAAGAATGAATATATACAATAAAATAAGTTTTTTGTCATTTGTATGCGAGTTAAAATAATAAAACCTAAATAATAAAAATAAATATTGGCATGTGGTGCACAGCATTAAACATCTGGCAAGTTTCGATGTTTTTAGGGTTCCTTTATACATTTTTTATACATACCTTTATACAAGCTCTGGTATTTACATGGGAAAGGCTGAGAGGAAGTGCTTTCATTTTACTCTGCTGTCACTCAAACAGGTTTTGTTCAGGCTACAGGAAGTACATAACCTGCTCCAGTTATAGCAACAGAGATAGTGTAAGAGATTAGACTCATTTTCTGTTCCTGTGTCAAATACTTCATTTTCATTCATTTTCCTTCCCTGCTCAGTTCTCCGAGTGTTAACAGTCCAGTCTGTAGTCCATAGTTTAAAAATAGTCTTTGCTGAGTGTATTTGCACTTCCTGGTGTTTAGGGCTGTTGTCAGTCCAGCGGTGCTCATTAGTCTGGGTGTGTCAGTGCACCTGCCCAGCTGACACTCCGTACCTGACAACTGGGTGTCAACAACAGAGTAAAATAGGGCCGTCTGATCTGCTGCCAGGACAACGGTGGAGGGGTGCGGTAACACCATGGAGTTAATCCGACTCTAAACTACCGTGTGATGGAGTTGACTGAGTTACACTGACTGAGTCATGCTCTCAACAGTCAATCATTGATCCCCAATACCTCTCGCTGACCGTTTACTGCTTATCATTGCAAGTTTTTTTCAGTTTTCGATTTGTTTATTAAATTAACCAACATTAAAAGAATTAATAAACGCACCCATAAATTAAAGCATTTAATCTATAGACACACTCTCTCTCTCTCTGTGTTATACAGAAGCTCCAGTGGTTCAGTCTCCTATATGAAACACCCATAGTATTGTAAAGTAACTTTACTATAAAACGTAGTAAAATGTCTTGTGGTAAATTGTGTAGTGTTTTTAAAACTTCCTGTACTAAATCCAAGATCGTGATGCAGTAATTTGTTATAGTAACTTTACTACAGTAAAATAAACAAATAACTACAATAATTACTATAGTACATTTTCTGTATGTGACCTTCACAGCACAAATCAGAGTTAAAAGTGTATTAATGCATCACCAGAGTCTGCAATTATACCGCATGTATCATGTGACCCAATTCAGATTTTTTTTCCTCCAGTGTGGTGCAGATGGGATTTGACCTCTGATCATGTAACAATAACAAAAATCACATGTATTCTGGTATTTACCAGCTAGTGCATGCTATTATAATGAACAGCAGCTAAACAACGCTAATTTCCCTCCACCTGTTTCCTTTTTTATACCCATTCTGAGGCATCCATAGACTGACGGCTCCAGTTGGCTTATGCCTTTCAAAGATTTCTGACTGTATATGATTATAGAAAGGACACTGCTCATTAGCACCCTACCAATTGTTTAAAAGAATAAAACACTTTCCGGTAAAGAGTCACACAGATGAGGATGGGTTCCCTCTTGAGTCTGGTTCCTCTCAAGGTTTCTTTCTTGTACCATCTGTGGGAGTTTTTGCTTGCCACAGTCGCCCCAGGCTTGATCACTAGAGATGTTTTTAGGGATGTTTTTGACAACTTTTTGGGTTCTGTTTTATTGACTTTGTATGTTCTGTAAAGTTGTTTTGACACAACATCCATCGGTAAAAGCCTTAAAGAAATAAATCTGAATTAAATGGAATTGTTACATTAAAATCATTATACTTTAAATTATTTTTGTTAATAAATCTAATGTAATAAAAACTGTGTAGGGGGTGCAACAACCTTTTTGGGGTGCAGGGCCTGTGAGTGACATAGGAGTGTGTGTGTGTGTGTGTGTGTGTGTGTGTGGTTGTTTGTCTGTAGTTGGTCCTGTGATGGACAGGCGACCTGTCCAGGGTGACCCCTGCCGTTTACCCAATGACTGCTGGCATAAACTCCAGCAGATCCCCGTGACCCTGTTTAGAAATAAGCGACTATAGACACTGAATAGATGGAGTGTTATAATTAATACTCAATTGGCTCTCTCATGTTTCTATTTCAAATTTTTCTATTTTCATCTTTAGGACAAATCAGATGTGAAAGCCATACGGGCTCGTTTCCAGACTGCAGGGGGTTCAATGGAAAGTAGCACTACTGCTGCACGTCCAAAAAACCCTGTCCAACCAACCCTTTCGGGTCCCATGTTACCGTCCAAGAAATCCCCTTTGGAGGTCAGCCTCTCGGGCGGTTCTACTGCTGCTGCTACGTCCACAAACCCTAAAGCCAGCTATGGGAAGAATTTAATCTTAAACAACAGTGCGCCAGAATCGCAGGATTCTTCAAAGCCGAAAGCCATCGCCAGCAGGTTTGAAAACGCAATTGCAAATGAGGACAGCAAACCCCCTTTTGCTAAACCCTTAAAAATGAAACCACCAGACTCCAACCAGAACAGTGAACCAAAGCCAAAGCTACCATTACAGAAATCGCAGGTAACAGAGGCTAAGACCACGCTACCCAAGCCACCACCTGTGACTAGCAAACCCTTTAAGAGCACGAAAACTGAGATCAACGAAACCTCCACAAATGCCACCCCGACCCCTCCAAAAATACCTGCAACTCCCAAACCGAAGAGCACCATTAACAATCTTCGGCACCAGCAAGAAGAGGATAAAGAGAAGGATCAAATTGCAAAACCATTCTCACGCTTGAATCCTAACCAATCAAGCTTTCGCGCTGCCCAAAATGTCTTTAGTAAAGTAGAAGATGCAGCAAAGGACGAGTCCAAAAATGAAAGCTCGAAAGAATCCCAAGCAGCAGGCCCTGTAGTCCCAACTATTAAACCTAGTTACAAGACCAAACCCTCTGGACCTTTTGGACAGACAGCGAAAGATGATTCTTCAGGACCTAAAAGAAACCCGTTAACTAACATCCTTGCTCTCGGCGGTGCGCCCAGCAAACCTAACAGACCACCCAGAGTCAACCTTGAGAAGTTCAAGAAGGGTGAACCTCCAAGCGAGGGTGAGTGCAGAATTAAGCCCTTCCTGTCATTTGTCAGTCGAAAGTGTTCAGCTGATATCCTACCCTACTCTCAAGGATTGTCTTAACTGTTTCTTCTTACTCTTACACGTCGGGATATAAATTATATTACAGCTAGACATTTTAACCGGTCAAAGCTACCAGTTTTAATGCACATTTTTTAATACTGAGGACGGAAAGACAAAACAAAAAGGCCAGTGGGCAAAAGAGTTTCTGATGTCGACTTCCTTTTTGCCTTTCAGTTTTAGAGTGTGTATCACATGGTCTAGTGCAACATCCTCTAATGTTTACAGCTTTTTCTTAGGTGATTGTTCTGTGGTTTAAGATCTACATCTATTTACATGATCTTTATCAGCTCTTAGACAGCTCGTATTTAACATCTGCACATTCACAAGTCATGACGTACAAAGATTCTGAATTATTACTCTCACCCATAATAAATACATAAACATCAGGTTTATTGCTGTGCTAGTTTAACCGAGGGTTTAAAATAGTTCTGTACTCAATGCATAAACATTTAACTTCCTTTTTTTGTCATTGTATTGTAAAACTCAGAAGCACAAAACAGGAAGAAAAGTTGAGAGAAAACTTTTGTTTGTTGACCTTATTGTAGAAGTTAGGGTCTACTTTAGTTCTGTTAATGCTGGTACAGATTTATTTTCTCAAATAAACTGGTGGTTGTAAGAGCCTCTTCCAATATTTATAACTACCACAGCGACCCTTAAGTTTATATTTTATACAGAGACCTGAACTGGTCAAAACCAAAACAGAACGTTTGGAAAATGTTCCTAAAACAAATTTGTTAGCTGGAATAACATCACTTTTTCTGTATTAGTGTGTTATTATAAATACTAAGTTATGGTTAAATAACTGGTCATAAACCATTATATATGGTTAATTATTCATCTTTTATTATTTATAATATTAGTAGATGCACATGTGGGTTGAATACTGTCTCAGTCTACAATAGTGTAAACATTTACCAGACGCTCTTATCCAGAGCAACATACAATGTTCCTTGTTATACAACTGAGCTATTGAGGGCCTTGCTCAGGTGCCCAGCAGTGGTGGCATGGTGGAGCTGGGAATTGAACCCAGGTCCTCAAGGTAATAGTCCAACAACTTAACCACTGCGCTACCACTTCCTCCAGTGGTATTTAAACAGTAAATACTGATTCGAAGATCCACAATTAATTATGTTTAAACTTATCAGACAGGTTTTCTTTAAGGCTTAGTCAGTCAGAAGTACGATGGTTGTAAGTGCACTTTTTTGTTTTTTAGGACCTGAAATAAAGAAGGGAGGTCCTCTTCCTCCTCCTCCTCCTCCAGCGTCACACCCCAGCAGCCATGCAGCTCCAACTTTACCACCTCGACCTCCAGGACCCATGTCAGTACTGTCCCCATGTTAAACACTGAACACGGTGTACTGTTTAAAAACACATTATTATAATACATATGTAGAATATAAACACAAACATATACAAGACAACTTTAAAGCCCTAAAATTTGATATGAGCTGTTAGTATAAAAATGAGATACAGAACAATTGCAGGTAATGAGTCAGAGGTGTAGTAATGAAAAATTCACTGAAATCCTCAGAATCATGACATGAACAATTCTGTGATATAAAGTCTAATAGCATCATTCCGTTATCGTGTTCTCTTTCTCACACAGAGTACAGCCGGACGAGGATTATGACGATATTGGTGAGCTGAATGACTTTTGTGTAATTTAATATAAACAAATCTCTCTAATTAAAGACGTTTTTTAAGTACCAACGATCCGCCATTGCCACATCTAAAATGTATAATTAACACATAATTAATGGAAAGAGAACTGAACATTTTTACTCAAGTAAAAGTTTTGCCACTTAGGAAATAATTCAGTTGAGTACAAGTGGAAAATAATATGACTTACTTAAGAGTATTTTGGTTATAAACTACTCAAGTTTCTACATTACAAAGTATTTCAGTGTGTTAAAATGTGATTGAAAAGCATTAAGTTAATCTCAGATCAAAAATTATGGGATGTTTTTGTACTGCACAATTGATTTGTCCTTCATGTCTTAAACAGATTATCAAATTATACAAAATTATTAAAATATCCTCATAAACACAGTCAGTTTAGACTACAGACTAAACACCTTTCTGCACCAATCTCGATGACACTGATCTTGATTACACACCATACTGATACAATATTACTAACAACAAATCTGTCAGTTAAATAATGTAAAATCTGAAACGATTTAAAAAAAAAAAAGTGACATGTGAGCGAGCGTGCTGGTGAGGTGATATCTAACTACACTTGAGTTAACATAAAAATCAAAGCTTAATTTATTAATTACTTTAGGCCCAATCCTAATTGAAGCTATTTAAAAAAAAAAGTGAAAGTGAGTACACAGACATTGTAATTTACTAGCCCAATCCTACTTCCTAGGACCCCTAGGCCCTTGAAAGAGTGATAAGGGGTAATAATGATGAAAATCTATTTCCCCAAAGAAATGGTTACACCCCACTACTACACCACTACCCTGACACCATACTTGCAGTATAAAGCTGATGAAAACTTTTATTCCCCAAAGAAATAGACAGGATCTTCCTGTATTACACCAGTTATTCATCATACGTCAACTGTTATAGGTATATAAGCTATTTCCTGCATTATCATAGACTTTTATTTCAGACAGGACGATATGTTGTTGCATTCATAATAACGTTTTTAATAACATGAGGGTAACGTAGGCGTAACGATATGCATTTGTTGCAGAAACATTTTTTTTTAATAACATGAGGGTAACTGAGGGTAAAGTGCAAACGCAGCATTGACTGTAATAAAACAGATGATTGTTGGTCATTAACTTCCTTATTAATGCCAAAAATACTTCTTTCTGAATCTCTTTGGTCGCTTACGCAGCCATGTTGCCGCTGTAGCTAATGAATCTCTTGGAAAATTTCTTATTCCCCTATGTTTAAAGACTGGTCCTAAAACAATCTTCGGGATTAGGCTTTAATTTACTCATTATAATGTCAGAGCATTAAAAGCAGTAATTCCATCTGCACATTTTGACGTTGCAGGAAACACAGGTCGTCAGGACGAGGTAAGAACAAAGACCGACTGCCGTATAACAGGACTTCTCTTTGTTAAATTTGACTGTGACGGTTGGTCTTCACTTTCTGTCATTCAAACAGGGAAGTGGAAGTGACGGGGAGACGTATGAGGAACTTGATGGATGGTAGGTTTCTTTCCCCCTTGACCTTATTTAGTTGTGTTTCTGCCAATAAAATGCAGATGCTGACTAGCTTAGCATGTTATTTATGACCACAATACACTTCAAAAATACATCTGCGTTTCTGTTGGTGGTAATTTTAGGTCCTCAGCAGAGGTCAAGGAGCAAGAAAAGAAACGAGAAAAGGAAGAGAAAAAACGAGCGGAGCAAGAAAAGAGAGACCAGAAGGAACGTGAGAAAAAAGAACAAGAGGCCAGAAAGAAATTTAAAGTGAGTCAGCATAATATCACATTTTTACCATTGACCATCATCTAAAATCTCTCTGTGCTATTTTTATTTCTGCAGCTGATCGGGCCCCTGAAAGTCATCCATAAAGTGAAAGCGAGAACAGACTGTAAAGGCAGCAGGACTGACCTCTGCTTCAAACAGGGGGACTTTATTGATATCCTACGGATTACAGACAATCCAGAGGGCCGATGGCTGGGCAGGACTCAAGACGGATCCTGTAAGTGTCAAAAATCACATTATTTATTAATATAAATAAGGCCTGTCCACCAATCAGGTCCTCAGCCCACAAAGATAAATGCAAGTCACTCTAAATAAGAGGGTTTGCCGAAATCCGTAAACGTCAGTTTGTCCATAATTGAGGGTCTAATTGAGGTTCTCTAAGACCGCATTTACACCGCATGTACCAAGCAACCCAATTTTCCTCTAATGTGCTACAGATGCGATACGACCCTCGATTGTGAAAGAGATTCCGATATTTTCATGTTTGGTTTTAGGCCTCATTCATATATAGAAATAAACTGGATATGAATCGGATCCGTGCATTAGCGTGTGCAGTGTAAACAGACGGATCGGATTTTCACCTGATAATGTGAGTCGAACGTCACTGAATAAATGACTATGGCGCATGGCGTCAACTCAGGATGCCGACAGCAACATATAATAACTTAACACAAGTGTGTATTCAGATATTTATCATTTTTTGTTTATTTAAAATCTGTTTTGTTTGTAAACATTAAAAAATGTATACGTATAACTTGGCACTACATTTGTCCAGGCTGTAATAAAGGCGCTTCTATTTTTTTTCCTCCTAAAGAGATCATTGTTTTGTCGACCTTTAAATATGATGGGAAAATACTGAATAATCATTTTGTCGTCGTTTTTACTTCCCTTCCCATTTTAAAAGATGATGTAAGGAGGTCATCAAAAAAATTGGATATAATCAGATATATGATCCATAAAATTGGAATTGCTGGAGAAATACAGCCTAAAGCCTCAACTAAAATTGCTTACTTCCATACTATAAAGTTTGTGAAACCAAGTGCGGAGACGAGTAGTATGTCAAAAGCCTAATTTGTGCCTGTACTTTAAAAGTATGCATATTTTTTAAGTATGCATCAGCCCACAGGAGAGACGAAAGCGGAGCACGGTGGTGACGCAGAACTTTTCAACCGCTTAAAAAAAAGCACTTCAGTAAAAAAAATCTTCTGTTTCTTGTGTTTAAATTGCACCTGTTTTAAATCATCCAAGTTAAACGTGATCTAACTTTAAGTTCGTGTCATTGTGACGATGTCAGCATGGTGGATGTAGCGCGTCCGAATTTATTTATACTTCACATAATCGTAGTATATACCATATACTTTTTTTAACGGACAGGAAGTATGTACTAAATCAAATGTAGTATGCGATTTTTAATGCAGCATAACACATACGTAGACATGATCATGTGACCTCTCCTCAGGTGTTTTCCTCGTTATAGCGGGATTTATCATGAAACTGGCCCAAGTAACGAGTTATTTTACATCGCTGCTGAATTCCTAATAATAATTAGACAAAATACAGCATGTTGATTAGAGGGTGTAAAAAAGAGCTCAAGTTTATTTTAATGTGCTGTTCAGTGCCTTGTATGACGGCCGCTTCACATACAAACTGTCCAGCATGGACATTATACTATCAGACAATAGAACCCCCGAGGGAGAAAGATCACTGTTTAACCCTCTAACAACCTGTTTCTCAGCTTAATAACTCTTCTATTCTATTGGCTGTAAATATACATTCCATGCTGTATATACGGATATATAAGTGATAGATATGTGTTGGCTACATCATGCCATGCTGTGTAATGATTATAAGGATAAAATAAATGTTGCTGAATTTGTGTAAAATGGTGTCATTTCTAACCGAGTTCTCTGTCTCAGGTGGCTATGTTAAGACTGAATCGGTCCAGATTGACTTTGATTCTCTAAAGAATCAGACCAAGGCTCTGTCTGAGAACGACGGTGATGTGTATGATGATGTGGGATCTCAGGAGGACAACAGTGGGTACTGTATCAGCACTTTATCAAAGTTTATTTAATTAGGTCAATTTAAGTGCATCTGGAGTGACTTTCACTAAATCCAATGGAAAAGTAGTGTATTTGTAGTAGTAGTGTATAGTTAAGTGTATTTAAAGTGTTCTATTTTAATACTTCTTTGGAAGAAACTAGCTAGTTTATAATACTAAACTTTTAAGTCTATGTAACTCCACTGAGGCTGGACGTATGATAGAACCCATGGTGCAGTTAATTTACAAAGTGAACCAACAAGAAACATGAACTCAACTTAACTACATAAACACTTGACTAAACCAAATAACAAATATTAACTAGACTTGACATGGCTTGATTTAACATGACCTTTTAGCAGGACCACTAACATGAACAGACTCACCAGCAGTGGCACACAAACAATCATCCACAAACAGAAAAAGAAAATATCAACTAATATCAACTAAACAAGACACACCTGAACCAATCAACAACACATGACAAAGCAAACCAATGAAAACAAGACACTAGGACAGGTGGGTCACATGACAGGAACACAGGGGGAACACAAAGATCACAAGACAGGACAAACCAGGAAGTAAACCAAGCATTAACCATGAACTGACTTGGCTAGTTTAGCTAGCTAGCATAGCTTAGCCTAGACATACACAAACAATAAACATAAATATAAACATGAACAAAACATGATTCTTAAACATAAACCAAAAACATGAAACAATAAAGCCATAAAACATAAACATTAAACAAGATCAAAACCTTACATTCTACTACAGTTGTACAAAAACAGTCTGTAAGTCAATTTAAACGTACCAGTTTTACTCATCCAGCCCATTTTTACTCCAGTTTATATTGTTAATAAAAGTATGTTAAACTTGTCCACTTTATAGTTAAAGTATGTCATCTCATTCTTTAGGTGTAACAGTGGTACACTTTTAGTACTCAAAGATTCAAACCACAATTCCAATGAATGTCAATAAAAACAGTATAAAATGACACGCAAGTCCTTGTTGACCCAATTTTCAGTTGAAAACACCACAAAGACAGAATATGCAATGTTAAACTAATAAACTTCAACATCTCTGGTAAATATTTACTTATTCTTAATTTGATACCTGCAACACGATTTTGGGACAGGAGCAACAAAAGACTGGGGAAAATTGTGGAATGCTTTAAAACACCTGTTTGGAACATTCCACAGGTGAACAAGTTACAGGTGAGGGTGATGACTGGGTATAAAAAGAGGATCCTCGAAACGCTCAGTCGTTCACAAGCAACGATGAGTTCATTACTTTATAGTACAACAGTTTAGGAACAATGTTCTTCAGCGTATAATTGCAAAGAATTTGCATGTATTTTCTCATCTACAATCCATAATATCGTCAGAGAGTCCAGAGAAATCTCTGCAGGTAAGCGGCAAGGACGGAAACCAACAATGAGTTGCACTTCGAACAGCACTTCGATCCCTCAGGCAGCACTGCATTAAATACAGCCATCATTCTGAAAGCTCTGGAATACTACTGTCAGGTAACACAGTTCATCACAACGTCCACAAGTGCAAGTTAAAACTGTCCCATGCAAAGCTCCAGTCATACATCAACACCGCTGAGAGATATCACCGGCTTCTCCAGTCCCGAACTCATCTGAGATGGACTAATGCAAAGTGGAAAAGTGTCCTGTGGTCCGACGAGTCAATATTTCAAATTGTTTTCAGAAATCCTGGACATTGTGTCCTCCGGGCTAAAAAGGACCATCCTATTTGTTATCAGCACAAAGTTCAGAATCCAGTATCTGTGATGGTATGGTGGTGTGTTAGTGCCCATGACAGGGGTAACTTGCACATCTGTGAAGGCATCATTGATGCTGAAAGGTTTTAGAGCAAAATATGGTGCATCCAATCACTGACGTCCCTGTTTATTTCAGGGGGACAACTTCAAGCCCTCCATAACCTTTACCTGTTTCCAGTTAACTTGTTCACCTGTGAAATGTTCCAAAAAAGTGTTTTTCCAACTTTCCCAGTCAGGTGAAACGTGTTGCAGGCATCGCATTTAAAATAAGTAAATATTTAACAGAGATAATAAAGTTTATTAGTTTGAACATTGCATATCTTGTCTTTGTGGTGGTTTTAATTGTGTTTCCAAATATGGGTTAACAAGGATTTGCATTTCATTATACTATGTATTTATTTAATTTATTCTGGGCTTACACACACACACACACACACACACACAACACACACACACCAGAACTTCTGCATATCTCACTACAGGCACAACCGCACTTTATTTGTCACTGCAGTCACTTTATATATAAAAACAGTTATATACAAAACACACAGTATATTTTATTCTATTTTTTCTGTATATTTTGACTTAATTTGATTGAATATCATAAAGAAATTCTCACTTTATGTTGTACTGTCTGTAATCATGGATGCAACAAACAACAACATTTTACACAACGTCCTAACTTTATGTGAATTGGGGTCTGATTTCTTTTGCACTGATTCTAACAGACAGTTTTTGGGAGTTAATTTAAGCCGTGTTAACTTAAGTATAAATTTATTGAGCATATTTTTTGATCAGTCTATAAACAGTAGGTTTTAAGCACACTTATTTTAGTGTAATAACAGTTATACTAATAAACAGTACACTACAATAAAGTTCTTTTGGTAAGGACAGTTTCCTGACACAATTATCTGTTTATTTCAGGAGCATCACTGGCCCCGGAGGTAAGAATTTCCTTTCTATCCTCTAATATGCTGTATATATTCAGAAATACAGATTATACTGTTTTGTTGCTACACTTTTTTTATGAAACGAATGAAACCCGTGACACCTGTGTTACCTAAAACCACATTTGATTCAGTTCTGCTAACGTGTTTTAGGACAGTGTGGAAACGATGCCTCTTAACTCAGATAAATGAGCTGAGTGTAAGTCACAGACTGGACAACCAGAGACAACATCACTACAGTACATCAGAAAACTTAATATTACAGTTAGTAACAGTATTAAAATAACAAACATTTAAAATATTCCCCGATTACACACACTGCTGCTGCTGCTGGAGTTACACTCATTCATAAAGATACACAAACTACATAAACTCTGAGTTCCTATCAAAACACACCAAAATCCAATCACACCCATATTCCATATACCTGTCCAATAGAAATACTGTAACCATCACATCATCTTTCAGACTCTTTACCTCCTGTAGTCGATTCCAGAGTGAACACACACACACACACACACACACACACACACACACACATTGATCTGATTCGCTTAGATTTTCACTCTTTCACAATGTTTCATTCAGACTTTCTTTCCTCAGTACGT
The DNA here is from genome assembly GCA_005784505.1 of Bagarius yarrelli. Lineage (NCBI taxonomy): Eukaryota > Metazoa > Chordata > Actinopteri > Siluriformes > Sisoridae > Bagarius > Bagarius yarrelli. Next base: position 1,041,292 of record VCAZ01000137.1, on the reverse strand, counting down.
GCACGTGCGGATGACAAGGTTGCCAGATATAATTAAAACTAGGTTTTTTTTAAATAGAAAAGAGCGGACATCCCATTTTATTTCTGGTGCCACTTTATACAATTGAGTTTTGATAAATAATAAAATTCTTCAATATACGTTTCAAAATAACAAAACCGATCACAATTTATTTCCTGCACAATCAAATACAAAAACTAAAACTAAAACTAAACTGACCCAATCTGGCAACCCAGAGGTTGGCCATTAAATACAGTATGATGACAGGCAGGTAGGAAAGACTATTATAATGGTATTTTGATTGGATTTTAAAAGGTTTTTTTCTACTTCTGCACCTTTACAGAATAAATAAATACATATAATATATATAAATTAAGTTAATTATTACTATCAAGATGTAAGGAGACTTTTAACCAGCAGAACAAAATAAACCAAATTACTAACACTGACTTTAGAGAGCAAAATACAATAACATTTGATATAATTTGGAGGAAAAAAAACACACCTGAGAAACTAAAACACCAGAAGAAATGATATTTTACTGTAAATTATGCTAAACATAATCTGGGTTTAAGAACAGGGTTTGGTGTCTAACACTGCCCCCTGCTGTTTTCAGTCATTCTGCCTCCACCACCAGAGGGACCTGATGATATATACGATGATCTGGAGGATCCCAGTCTTAATGTCAAGTGAGTAGAGATTAAAAAGCTATTCAGAGAAGGCAACTATCCTGAGAAGAACTTCAGACAGATGTCATTTCTATATTCTGTCACCATACAGAAACAATGCAATATCTCCTGACCAATCAGAATCGAGAATTCACGGCAGTATGGTGTAAACCAGTAGAAAGTAAATCAATATTTGGCACATTTATAGTAAAAATGAACTGTTTTGTCCTCACGACTCTGACAGGAAATGAGTGTTTTTTACCCCCTGTTGGGATAAACCTACACAGGACTTTAATGGTTAACGCCTTTATATGATACACACTTATGAACAAGAACCTGGGGCATTACAGAGAGCAGAAATCAGCTTAATATCAACATTTACATGCACCTTTATATGAATATACTGCCCCCTAGTGAGATACATAAAAAAACCTTACAATTAAATACCTTTATAAAACCTATGCTCTAAATTCCCCAAAGGCATTCTAGTTTCGGGAGGGGGGGGGGGGGGGAGGGATTATAACATTTCGTATTCGATTGATTTTGTTTAAATGTGTACATAAAATAATTAATGCTTGTTTTCACAGCCCTTTATTATTTTTTAGCAATTACTAGGCCCTGTGTGTGCATATGTGTGTGTGAGTGTGAGTGACTAAGTGAGTGAGTGAGTGAGTGTGTGTGTGTGTGTGTGTGTGTGTGTGTGTGTGTGTGTTTATGGTACATTAAAATACATTATAATACATCATTCATGTCCTGTCCCTGCGTTGGCAGCCCGGAACCCTGGCCTCTCGGCAAAGCACGCAGCTTTATTCGGATGCTAAAGACCCCCACTGACTGGAGAAAAAGTCCTGTCCACTCTAACGTGTAATTTCTCTATTAGTAAGATGGAGCCCGACAATAATCTTATTTTTCAATAATTATAACACAATTACTTTTTTTTGCTAAATAAATTCCTGTGATGATTCTCAGGGCTTTGACACACAAATCACACAAATGACTGACACAAATCTCTCCTAATCTCTCCATCAACTCTAATTTATTTTCCCTCACTTTCTTACCGAATGTCACTTCATGTCGATTCCTTTCCCTTTCTGATCTGAGCATTTGCTGTTGATTAAAAGAGGTCTGAGTGCACTGCCAACAATTACATACTAAAGTATAAACTGAGAATTCATCTAATAGCAAACTATTACTGTGAAAAACACTCATTATTGACTGAAAATACTGCAATGATTGTGTTTACAGCAAGGCGGAGTGATTTTGTCACTTAGTCACCAACTGTCAGTGTCACACATGTCAGTCATGTAGGTGTGAACGCAGCTTTAGTGACGTGTGCAAAGTGCACTCAGACTTTGGAAATCTGCCTGTATTTGGCTCTCGGTGTGGTCTTAAGTGAAAACGCTTGTTGCATTTTTCAGATATCCTCCTCCTCCTCCACAGTTCAGCCCTGAGGATAACCCAGGTACAGCATACACACTGCCAGAGCCACACATACACACTACTGAGCAACACACAGCACATCCACACAGACAACACACAAGTGTGTTTATTCACACTTACATTTATAGCATAGGCAGACGTCCTTATCCAGAGCGACTTACATTCATTATATTTATACAACTGGTCAATTAGGGGTTAAGGGCCTTGCTCAGGGGCCCCAGCAGTGGCAGCTTGTTGGTGCTGGGAATCGAACAATTAGCAGTCCAACCACCTCCAACCATTGAACTAACACTTCCCAGTTTACATTAATGCTAAAAGTCATTAACCACAAAGTACACAGAGACAGCAATCAATCTCCAGATGCACCTCCATTTGCATGTTAGAACCACACTTTGATTTTATGATGCAATATCACTCTGACGTTGTGTTTGCGTTTGGACAATTGAATGTTAAAGATGATACAGATGTTAACTTACATATAGAACTGACACATAACAAACTTACCAGTAGGTTCCTGCTATTTTTTTAATTAATGATTAGCTTCAGAAACCACACCTAAGAACCACTGGTGAATATCTGATCCATATTGCACACAAAACTGGAAATGTTCTAAGGACTTTAAAACGCATGCTGATTGGTTGAATTTCCAGAGGACGTGTGTGTCAGTTTTTTTTAATAGTCTCTCTGGAAACAAAGCCACTGTAACATTCTAGTTTGCAGATATAAGAAGGACCCCAGTGTGTTCACTGGGACACTGAGTGCTTATGAGGGTCAAGTAAATGCCTGACTTTCTGAATGATGTGAATTAAATGAATAATATAGGGTTGCAAGTTTTTGTAGAATTGTTAAATTTACATTTTTATGCCCTTAAACATGAACGCTGGACAAAATGAACTGTAATTAGTTGCTTTACATGAGCTAAGAGTCCAGACCTTCTGCTCTGGCTGTGTAATCTCAGCCTTAGACGTCACTCCCACGGACTGCTGGCTAAACGTCTGATACAAGCGGTACACCAGGAGACGCGTGTGTTGCTTTGTTTAACGGTTCGCCTAAAAACAACCCAAAGCCATTTGATTGTTTTGTTTACGACGGTGGCAATGAGCATTAAACAAGATCTAGTCAATTCTAAATTCTAAAAAATATGCGAGGTTTACGGTATAGACTGTTCAAAAGACTTTTTAAGAGTTTAGCTTGAGGCACTTAGTGGTGCTTCCAAATATGACGCGGCACATAATAAAACCTTTACCTGTCAGTCATATGTCCTTTTGGGCGGATCTTAGCCATTCAAAGCAGCCAAGATTTCCAAAGCTTCTTCAGTCAGTCTGAAGGTCTGGCTACAGCATAGTGATAACTGCATAGTGCTAACTGCTCTATTGTTCTACCTGAAAAAAGACTCATGGACACACAGTCATTTGTCTTACCTGTGCTAAAACACACTAATCAATAATGTAATTAGGAGATTATTATCAAAAATGTGAATGAGATGTCTTTGTCAAATGGTTAACTGATTCTCCAGGAGTCGGAGATAGTAGCACCGTGCTTAAGTTGTTGGTTGTGGTAACCAACAATTTACCACTGTTGGACCCCTGAGCAAGGCCCTTAACCTCTAATTGCGTAGTTGCATAAATCAGATAAGTTGTTTTGGATAAGGGAGTCTGCCAAATGCCAGAAATGTAAATAAGTTAGAGAATTCTTCTACAGCGATGTTGCTCTGACTTTGGAAAAGAAATCACTTAGACACACTTGTATAAGAGCGAAAATGATTTTTATGATAAAGTTTGAGCAGAAAGTTTGAGAAAATTGTTGGGGTCCAGAATGTGCTGTGAGATGTCAAGCTTAACCCAGCAACTGGTGTGTATTTATCAACTAAACAGGTCAAACATTACATTTACAGAGATGCTTATAATGTTACTGTGTAAATAAGATGTAAGTCACAGTTATTGACTCGATCACGGAACTAATTATGTGTGTTTTATTTTCAGGTAATGATGAGGTTTATGATGACGTGGACAGACCTCAGCCTCCCAGCAGGTATGTACAGTGTCACACCATAGCAGCCCTGATCTCCTACAAGAAAAAACTAAATACCAGGCAAATATGCTAAACAAGAGATTTCAACACCTTCACACATTGATGATGATCTTTCAGCATGCCTCCGTCCAAACCCAAGCTGCCAAGGCCGGAAGTTAAATTAGAGGATCCGAAGAAGCAGAAGAAATTTGAAAAAGAGGAAAAGGATTTCAGAAAGAAGTTTAAGGTACAAAATCGTCAGACTATAATGACAAGCCCAGGAATCACTCTGTTCTTTGGAGACTACAGTATGTTGCTACACTAAAGGTCTTTGAACACTGGGTCAAAAATTTGTGCATGTTAACTAATGAATACGACATCCCGTTGTGTTATTCATGCTTACACACTACCTCCAAAAGTTTCATCCTTCATAATAAAAAAAATACGAACCGGGTTCGAGAGGTGTTTTGGCAATTCAGGGCCAACGTACAAGCAAAAACTAAACTCCAGAATGGAGAACCATGACCAGCATTGGCAACCGGTGGACCTGAATTTGGTGCCTGGCCGTTTTTCTCAAACATAGCCAGACGGGGACAGAGCAGACACAGTAGAAATGACTGCTCACAATGCCTTATCGAGAGCTGACTGAGCATGCTCTATTCCCATACAGATAACACACAGCGAGTGTGTATCTGAGCCCAGTATAAATAGCGGATATGAAAAAGCACACTGTTTGTGTTGCTGCCTTCTTGCCATTTTAGCTTTACTTTTAGATCTGTTTTTCTGTATATTTTATCTATATATACACACACACAAAAGAACAAAAAAGTATCTTCATTAATTTATATCACATTACTTCCTGGTCAATGATATCATGCTTCAAGCCCCCCCGCGCCCCTCAGGCAACAGGTCTCTTTTAGTAAGACAAGCAGCACAAAATAAAAAAAAACTATAAGCATTAGTGCATTTATATTTACCTGTTGCATTTCCGTTAAAGCTGCTGGTTTAGAACTTTATCTACAACCACTTTCAATAATCTAATTGTCCCAATGCATTACAACATAAAACCTTAAACATGTGATATTTATTTCAGAAGGATGTTAGTCCTAAGTTCTTTTGCCTGTATTTTTGCAGTTTGAAGGTGAGATCCAGGTTCTGTATCAAGTGACAGTAATCGCTAATAAGAAAGGCAGTGGGAAAGACTTGACTGTGCAGATCGGTGACACCCTGGACGTCATCAGCAACTCAGATAATGACAAACTCATCTGCAGAAACAAGGAGGGAAAATGTGAGCTGATCTCCAACCTTCAAAAACTACAGCTATATTAACTGAATGAAAACTAACTCTCCTCTGTTCTGTGTTTTAGTTGGATATGTCCTACACAGTATCATCCAGACGGGGTGAGTTCTGCTTCGAACCATTTTTCTTTCTCTAAAATATTTTGGGTGTTTATGCACAGAAAATTGTAGAGCAAAAATTGTATAAGTAAAAAAAATGTTCTGCTTCAACAGAGATAATGACATCTACGATGACATCGGCGATGGTATGTTCTGATATATATATATATTTGTATTAACATGTTTTTCCAACTAAAAACCTACATCATCATATCCATAACTGCCAAAGTAATTATAGCAAGCAGGGTAGTCTATTGGGTGGCATGTAGACATATAAGGCGCTATTGCACTCAGGACTCATCCACTCAATAAAGACCCCATAACTGCCCCAAAATATAGATCTTTAAATAAAAATATACACATGATAACATTACAACTGTATTGTTCGATCAGATCAGTGAACTAACAAGACGTGCTTACAGGATGTAAATTTTGAACACCAAAACACATCTGGGACCATCTGAAACTGCCGTACGCATAAAATTAACCACAAAAAATGATTCAATTTACTCAAACTAAGGGGCTCGAATATGTACAAAAACAAGGTCCATGATTTACAAAGGCTGGTGTGGAAGAGCTGTGAGCTTGACATGGGTGTGTTCTCATTTAAACCAATCAAAAATTACACCTACAGCATTTAGCAGACGGCCTTATCCAGAGCAACTTACATTCATTTATTCATTCTTCTATACCCGCTTATTCCCCAATTCGGGATCACAGGGATCTGCTGGAGTCTATCCCAGCCGTCTCTGAAAAGGTAAAAGGCAGGAGGGGGACACCCTGGACAGGCTGCCGGTCCATCACAGGGACAAACACACACTCGTACAGGCAATTTAGAATCACCAATCAATCTAAAATACATGTTTTTGGGAGAACATGTAAACTCCACACAGAAAGACCCCTGCAGGGGAATCGAACTCAGGCCTTCTTGCTGTTAGGCAACAGTGCGAACCACTAAACCACCGTGCTGTGTACCTACATTTATTCCATTTCTACAACTGAGCAATTGGGGGTTAAGGGACTTGCTCGGGAGCCCAACAGTGGTAACTTTGGGTGGTACTGTGACTCGAATCCACAATCTTCTGGTTAGCAGTCCAACACCTTAACCACTGATCTACCACCTCCCCAGTAACATACAGGTATTCACACACTGCCTCACTTATATTTGCAGATTGCATCTACGACAACGACGACTGATTGTGAAAGTTCAAGCTTTCTGATGCAGCTGTGGGTCTCCGGCCTGTTCTAATGCCTTGTTTTATTTTACGAGAGCCGCCGTTGGCCATTGTGAGCGGTGACCCTGGACTTTACAATATGTCAGGTTTATTTAATGTACATTTGATAGGAAAATCAAATGTAAGTAATGTCCATAAGGCTGATCATTTAAGACCTGTCCCATTGGCATAAAGAGGACGTGTGTACATTTTTTTCTAAGCAACTTTGTTATTAATAAAGTATTTACAGAAAATCAATGTGCTATTCTTTATTTCTCTTTTTCTTAGCTTGTGTTCAGTTGTATAACGTGTTAAATACTGTTTTTATGCAGCGATTTTGTAATATTGTTACTTTGCTTTCAATCAGTTTAATAAATGACGATTTCATTGTGGGTTATTTTTTAAAATAGAATGTGTTACCAGCAGTGATACAATATGTTTACATTATTCCTGTAATTACGAAACAGGATTATTTCCTGCATGGATTATTATCTTAATTATTTCTACATTTACATTTACAGTATTTTGCAGATGTCCATCTTCAGCACGACTTACATTTATCTCTTTTATACAACTGAGAAAAAGGGCCTTGTCCAGGGGCCCAACAGTGGTAACATGAAAACAAGCTAAGTTACTGTTGGTGTGGATAAATTTGAGTTCTGCAAATCCCTTCGTTTCCCATCCCACCCCATCCTTTCTTATCCCATCTGTTGAAATAATTAATGATTATTATCAAAAATAGACAAATAGTACAAAATAGTAAACCTAAGTGAAATCTGGGTTATAATAGGAATTCTAGCAAATATAAGTAATTTCATAAATGAGTAGGTCAAAGGTTATGGTGTGTATGATGTAGTAAAATGACACTAGGGAAATACGTCATAAGAGGAAAAAGATAGGGGAAAACCCTAGTAGGAGTAAATAATAAACAATCGGAAAGCCTAACACGATTAAATGTACCCTATCTCATACTCCCAGTGTTTAAGTAGAGTAATATGTCTTGTGCAGTAATATGACCACAATATTCAAGTAGTCTGAATTTATGATTTTTAACACCTTTTAATAAATATGTTCCATCAGTGAGGCTAAACTATCAACAAATTCTTACCTTGTTGGGACAAACTCGACAGCAGAACAGAGGAGTACAGTTACCACAGAATGTTCGACACTAAATTTAGGAAAGGACCAGGTATGTGATATTTATCAATGTAAATCTGGTAACTAGTATTAAAAATTGAAGTGTAAATTAGGACCATAAGAACAAACAGGAACAGCATGAGAAGCACCCAGCGTGCCATTCTCACCATTCTCCATGTCGTGTGTAATTAAATTTCTGGTTAAAATATGCAAATATTCATTTAACTTATGTTCAGAAGCCAACTAGGTTTAGATAGTATTTTACATACATATAGGTTCACAATTATTGCTGTACAACACTTACATTTAGCAATAACAGATCTCTGTTGACGTGTCCGTTCGCTCAATCAAAATGCATATAATCACCAAAATTAAACAATCAATGTTTAATAATCGATAAACGATGATTTCAAATAAATAATTTACCCAAACTGTTTAAACATTACTGTGAGAAAGGGTTAAATCAAGCCGGATCCTGTGATATAGAAAGCGTGACAGTCTGCTACACTAAACATGATGCTACAAAAAAACAACCCTGTTCTGTGTGTAAATTTGGACAGATTTGAATTATGTAAAAACACTGGCAGTTTTTCCCTTTATACTGCACTTCCAGGTAAAAATAATAACAACTGAATGCTGTAAACGCACAAACACATAAACAGTCAAGAGCCGTATGAAAGAAAAGGTTTGTATTAGGTGCTTCGCCAGTCGTGCTCAGACCTCATCAGGAGCGTGTGTTCAGCTTCTCTGGGCTGAGCGCGCAGTAGCCATGCACAGTGTGCAGCAAATCATACGACATTATACAAAAATAAAATTATTATGTACAAGAAGGAATTTCCCAAATAGTTTAGAACACAGAAGCTGTCCTTGTTTTCAGGAGAACAATAATGGTGTGATACTTTAAACAGAAGTGTTATAACAGTGTTTTCTTCAGGGCAGCAAACGTCTGCTAGGATCTGTACAACACGTCCTGGTCTGTCCAAACTAGTGATATTCCTAAACCTTCAGCTTGGGCTACACTCAGAGGGCCATGCTATCTGTATACTTGTCATTTACACAGGAAAATATAGTAGCTGTGTTTTTATAGTATGGGTTTGATTTTTAGATGCAATGAAATGTATGCTGCATAAAAGAAACTTAAACATCCCAGTGATGTACGAGGGGGCGGAGCTTCCGCACACATACAGAGCGTGACTCTTTCAATTGATCATGTGAACCAGGGCTCGCACACTGGCTTTGGATACTGATTGGAAGGTCACGAGATCGAATCCCCCAACCACCAGGACGCGACTGCTGGACCTGTAGACCAGGTCAATAACCCTAAGCCTCAGGAAATATTCTCTTATTGTTTAATAATACAGTGCTTGATCTTATAGTCATTTCTTTTATTTGTTTAATATTTTAGCATCAGTATTGATGCAAGGGTACGATTTTCTCTGCTAACGTTAAGGTGAGACTTTTGCCGTATCACAATTTTTTTTTTTTTTACTCCACCAAGCAGAGCTACTTTTGTGAGCAACTTATACTCCAGTAAATACAGTACTATTCCAAATCATAGCAGTGTCATTGTGAGTAAACAGCCTAGTATATATGTGTGTGTGTGTGTGTGTGTGTATAGATTAGATTTGTATACGTTTGGACAAAATAATAGGTAAAGAAAATTGTGAAATAGACTCAAATTATAGTACAGAAATACAACAACTCTGTGGCGTGTGGCAGTCAGAGACATTTCCTATGTTGGTTCTGGTTTCAGTTCAGAACTTGCAGAACTGTAGAAAATGGCAGATTGTGTGTGTTACACTGATTTTAGGACATTTCAGTCAGTCAGCTGGAGCATGCAGTGGAAAAACGTAACGAAAAACTGGTACAAGCGACTCTCAGTGTACTACCACTGCCACTGGATGCCATGGTTTCAGCTTGTTCATGACCTTCTCAGTTTATTCAGTTAAACAACAAGCTTCTTATAGAGACATCCTGTTCCAGCTCGGAGACTTTCTCACCGCTGTATTTAACACCAGCTGAAGAACCTGCGAAAGACAGAAAGAGACAGTATGAAGAGATTTCGTGTGAGATGTGGACAAATATATACAATATAACAAGAGGTATTTTTAATGTTACTTACTGCAGTGTGTGAACATCTTCATGTGTTTATACGCTCACGTGGCTGAAAGTGTGTCTCCAGTGTGTGGATCCAGTGGAAACACATTACATCACACCGTCGTCTTCTAAGCACACTTGCTCGGAAGGGTAGGCAGCACGCGCACACACACACGCACGGATGTAGCTCTATTTAGAGTTGTGTGTGTGTGTGTGTGTGTGTGTGTGTGTTTTACAGGGAAGACAGAGGTGCAGCAGGGTGTGTGAAAGCATTTACAGTCACTTTGATGTGCTGGAAGGGATGTTTGGGTCATTTAGGACTGGGGCTGATCAGTGTGGGCGAGGGAGGGTAGACGAGGGCCACGTTGACGCGTTCCGAGCCGTTTTTCGGACAGATGATCTCGGTCAGGCCTTCGGGTCGAGGCTGACTCAACAGCTCTCCTGCAAAACACACACATCGTTACACATCGCTACATGATGATGATGATGATGATGATGATGAATATTCCTGCACTACATACACTATAAATGGCACACGTTTGTTTACACTCAGTGTCCGGATATAGTTGTACTTTGCTAACCACTTTAGCTACAGAGGCTTTAATGTGGTCAGTAGATATGATAAATCTGAATCCATTCACAGAATCAAATCTTTCTGAATCACTTATTAAACGAAATCGAGTCGCACAAGTCTCTTGATTCACTTACATTTAGCGGACTGTTTTATCCAGAGCGACGTACACTGAATCACATCATTGAACAGCTTGATACTGGTACATTAGATCACCAATCAAAGGTGTTACAATCACAAAAACTGTTGAATAAAGCAGCATAGATAGGATTTTTTTAGTCATTTGAGTCAGTAGGGATTCTGCCTGCTTTTGCCATGATCCTTCCACTAGAGGGCACTACACAAATCTCACAAAGAGTCCCTCAAGATTCCAACCGATCCACAGAACGCCATGGTTCAGATGAATCAGATGAATGAAATGAATCAGTATCTGCGAGTTTGACCATGCAGAAAGTTTCCTAAACAACTTAGTCAGCTACTTGTTCCCACAGTTACCAGCCAACAGCTGCTTACAACAACTGCATGGTATAATTCTCAGTTTGTAGTTATCCATGTTGTTGTAAACAAAAAGATAACTTGAAGTGTGGGATTGGTGAATCCTGAGTTCTATAAAGGATCAGGTTCCTAACAGTAAGACCTGAAATGCATTCAGTATATCAGTTCACTGCACACGTCTACAGTAGAGTCAAACAACTTGTTATGCCGGAACAGCGTTTAGGCCTCTTTGTTCCAGGGAAGTCTCTGGGAATCTCAAGGCTGAGAGCATACAAAGACATTCTGTACTTCCTGTTATGTGTCAAAATATTAACATAGTGTGTTTGTTTAAGGATTAGCTTGCACCGTTAGCATCTTCTTCTGTCTTTCTTTCTTTTCATAAACCAAATTGAATTTAATTCAGCCCCTTCCAGCAGCCAGCTGGTTTATGTTAATTTGTGACCACTGGAGGGCAGCAGAAATCTGTCCTGGGGCTAATAGTGGCTCCTTTATGATGGCGCTCTGTACATTGCTAGAGAATGAAAAATAACTCTATGGGTTGTCAAAAAATAAACAAACATGTCAATCTATGTGTCAGCGTCACTACCATCATGTGCATCCCGTCACACAAACACATTCTGGCTTTAACCTTTATTCACTGTCACTTTTCTGGCATTTGGTGGACGCCCTTTTCAACCTACATGTATCTCATTTTTCTTATCCAGCAGGATTAGGGGCCTTGCTCAGGGGCCCAGCAGTGGCAGCTGGATGGTGCTGGGAGTTGAACCTATGATCTTCTGATCACCAATTCAACACCTTAACCACCACATCCCTAGCTATTTTAAACCTACACTAACAGACACAGACAGTTTTTATGGTCAGAGATTCTTTCTGTCCATCACAGAACACAGTTTCTGTAAAAACATTCCTGACACTATATGACATCAAAGTTTTCTTCATCCTCCCGCTGGTAATGTGGGCTTTTCTTTAACCTTCCAAAACATGCTGGTGGTTATATTACCATACCGCTATGTGTGTGTGTGTGTGTAAATACAGTTAGAGATGCGCGACGGTGGACTAGCCTAGCATCCACCTGCTCTTTCTTTGGGATAGGTTTAGGAAAATTATACAAAATTAGAAAAACAGTTTACCACTAAAGTTGAAAGGCAACAATTGTATGTGTGTGTTTATTACAGGTAACAGAGTCGAACACTGTTGCAGCATGACAATGCCCCTGTGCACAAAGACCATAAACCCATAATCCCAACCGAACACCTTCGGAATGAACTGGAACACTGACCACACTGACCTGCCACTAATGCTACCGTAGCTAAATAAGCTAATTCTTCCAAACCAAACTGTACAATGTAGTTAAAACAGTCCCGACGTTAGTATAGGTGAATACAGGTGTGAGAGACACTTCATCTGAAATAGGTTCCAAAAACAAACATGGACAGGATGGTCAGGTGTCCAAATATTTCTGTCCTTACAGTGTACTTCTTAAAAATAGGCAGTGCTCGCTTGGTTTGTTGATGCTGTAAGCAGCCATTGTTAATTTGACTTCCTTTCCTAAACTTGGGTTCGGTTTGAAGAAACCTACTCAAGATCCCGAGAAGAAATTCTAAGCTGGTTCGTAGTTTCTTTCCATGAGGCCATGAGGGAGATCATTTAATCTGCTGAATGTATAAAACAATGAGCCGTGTATCTGTATGTACTCATCAAGGCAATCAAGTCACGGACGGCACATACTGAAACTGCCGTTGCGGCGCACGGTCTTGTTAAGACTGGCTTGGTATTTATCAAAACAAACTAAACAGAGAGGAACGTGTCTCAGTGAAGATGGTGTCACTCACTATAAAACGCTGTGGTTGTGCTTCCGGCTGTTAGTTACGTCCATTTCGTACGTTTTCCTTTAGATAATCAGTTCAGTGCAGCACTTAAACCATTAGATTTATTGATTTTTTTAGCTTTCTATCTAATAGCAGGGTGGAACGGGCCAGGTTCAAGACAAGTGATGTTCACAATACCAGGCTCAGATGTCAAGGCCGTCTTCATGGAGATTAAAGATCACTACAAGGATTTTAAAAATGTATAGCATAATAAATATAGAAAGATAAGAATTATGATTATTATATCTGCAATAACAAATTTATCTAAGCTCTAGATGAAGGTCATTACCATGAAAATAGAATAAAACCACCACAGCCTTTTGTGTCTCAGTCCTAATAAATGAAGCATGACCTTTGTGTCCAAGCCAGGGGGGAAAAAAGGCATGGCCCTTTGTGTCTCATCTATTCTAAATGAAATATGAATTCATCATTATTAATACGACCACCATTGTGTCTCATCTCTAATGAATGAGGTGTGGTCATTGTGTCTCATCGTGGTCTGTCTCATCTCTAATGAATGAGGCGTGGTCATCGTTTCTCATCTCTAATGAATGAGGCGTGGTCATCGTTTCTCATCTCTAATGAATGAGGCGTGGTCATCGTTTCTCATCTCTAATGAAATCGTGTCTCATCTGTAATGAATGAGGCGTGGTCATCGTTTCTCATCTCTAATGAATGAGGCGTGGTCATCGTTTCTCATCTCTAATGAATGAGGCGTGGTCATCGTTTCTCATCTCTAATGAATGAGGCGTGGTCATCGTGTCTCATCTCTAATGTCTCTATAATGAATGAGGCGTGGTCTATGATGATTGGTCTCATCTCTCATGAGGCGTGGTCATCGTGTCTCATCTCTAATGAATGAGGCGTGGTCATCGTGTCTCATCTCTAATGAATGAGGCGTGGTCATTGTGTCTCATCTCTAATGAATGAGGCGTGGTCATCGTGTCTCATCTCTAATGAGGTATGATCGGGCGTGGTCAGCGTGGTCATCGTGTCATTGTGTCATCTCTAATAATGTGGTCATCTCTAATGAATGAGGCGTGGTCATCGTTGTCTGCGTGGCTTTTTCATCGGGTCTCATGTGCCTCACTCTAATGAATGAGGTCTCATCTCTAATGAATGGTCATGGTCATCGTGTCTCATCTCTAATGAATGAGGCGTGGTCTCTAATGATGATGGCATGTGTCTCATCTCTAATGGATCGTGTCTCATCTCTAATGAATAATGAGGCGTGTGGTCATCGTGTCTCATCTCTAATGAATGAGGCGTGGTCATCGTGTCATCTCTGTAATGAAGTTGTGGGTCATTGGTCATTGTGTCTCATCTCTAATGAATGAGGCGTGGTCATCGTGTCTCATCTGTCTCATCTCTAATGAATGAGGCGTGGTCATCGTGTCTCATCTCTAATGAATGAGGAATGAGGCGTGGTCATCTCTAATGAATGAGGCCGTGGTCATGTGTCTCATCTGTAATGAATGAGGCGTGGTCATCGTGTCTCATCTCTAATGAATGAGGCGTGGTCATCGTGTCTCATCTCTAATGAATGAGGCGTGGTCATCGTGTCATCTCATCTAATGAATGAAAGGCGTGTGATCCATCGTGTCTCATCTCTAATGAATGAGGCGTGGTCATCGTGTCTCATCTCTAATGTCCTCCTCTAATGAATGAGGCGTGGTGGTCATCGTGTCGTGGTCATCTAATGTAATGAATGATGGCGTGGTCATCGTGTCATCTCTAATGAATGAGGCGTGGTCATCGTGTCTCATCTCTAATGAATGAGGCGTGGTCATCGTGTCTCATCTCTAATGTCATCTCTAATGAGGTGTGAGGCGGTCTCATCTCATCGTGTCTCATCTCTAATGAATGAGGCGTGGTCATTGGTCATCATCGTGTCTCATCTCTAATGAATGAGGCGTGGTCATCGTGTCTCATCTCTAATGATCTCTAATGAGGCGTGGCATCTCATTGGTCATTGTGTCATCTCTAATGAATGAGGCGTGGTCATCGTGGTCATTGTGTCATCTTGTCTCTCTAATGAATGAGGGCGTGGTCATCGTGTCTCATCATGAATGTGTCATCTCTCATCTCTAATGAATGAGGCGTGGTGGTCATCTATAATGTGTCATCAGTGTCTCATCTCTAATGAATGAGGCTGAATGAGGCGTCATTGGTCATTGTGTCATCTCTAATGAATGAGGCGTGGTCATCGTGTCTCATCTGTAATGTCATTGGGTTCATCTCTAAGGAATGAGGCGTGGTCATCGTGTCTCATCTCTCATGAATGAATCTCTAATGAGGCGTGGTCATCGTGTCTCATCTCTAATGAATGAGGATCGTGGTCATCGTGTCTCATCTCTAATGAATAGGCGTGGTCATGTCTAATGAATGAGGCGTGTCATGGTCTCATGTGTCTCTCTAATGAGGTCGTGTCTCATCTCTAATGAATGAGGCGTGGTCATTGTGTCTCATCTCTGAAACGATTGTGTCATCTAATGAATGAGGCGTGGTCATCGTGTCTCATCTCTAATGTCCATCTCTAAAATGAGGCGTGGTCATCGTGTCTCATCTCTAATGAGGCGTGGTCATGTCTCATCTCTAATGAATGAGGCGTGGTCATCGTGTCTCATCTCTAATGAATGAGGCGTCATGGTCATCGTGGGTCATCGTGTCTCATCTCTAATGAACTAATGAGGCGTGGTCATCGTGTCTCATCTCTAATGAATGAGGCGTGGTCATCGTGTCGTGTCATTGTTGTCATCTCTAATGAATGAGGCGTGGTGGTCATTGGGCGTGTCATCCGTGGTCATCTCTAATGAATGAGGCGTGGTCTCATTGTGTCTCATCTCTAATGAACGAGGCGTGGTCATCGTGTCTCATCTCTATGATGAGGCGTGTCATCGTGTCTCATCTCTGAATGAGGCGTGTGGTCTATCTCTAATGAATGCGGTGGTCGGATCGTGTCTCTAATGAATCAGGTCGTGGTCGGGTTAATCTCTAATGAATGAGGCGTGGTCATGTGTCTCATCTCTAATGAATGAGGCGTGTCTCAGTCTCTAATGAAGCTCTAATGAACTGAGGAGGCGTGGTCATCGTGTCTCATCTCTAATGAATGAGGCGTGGTCATGTGTCTCATTGTGTCTCATCTCTAATGAATGAGGCGTGGTCATTGTGTCTCAGCGTGGTCGTGTCTCATCTCTAATGAATGAGGCGTGGTAGGCGTGGTCATTGTGTCTCATGAAGGCTCTAATGAATGAATGATTGTGTCTCAACTCTATGAATGAGAAGTCATTGTGTCTCATCCCTGATGATAAATGCGGTGTGGTCATTGTGTCTCAGCTCTGATGAATGAGGCGTGGTCATTGTGTCTCTCATCGCTAATGAATGAGGGCGTGGTCATGTGTGTCTCATCCCTAATGAATAAGGCATGGTCATTGAGTCTCCGCCCTAATGAATGAGGCGTGGTTATTGTGTCTCTCGGCTCTAATGAATGAGGCATAGTCATTTTGTCTCATCTCTAATGAATGAGGCGTGGTCATTGTGTCTCATCTCTAATGAATGAGGCGTGGTCATCATGTCTCCACCCTAAGGAACAAGGCATGGTCATTGTGTCTTCACCCTAATGAATTAGGTGGGTCATTGTGTCTCGGCTCTAATGAATGAGGCATAGGGTCATTGTGTCTTATCCCTAATGAATGAGACACAATGACTATGTTTCATTCATTAGGGATGAGCAATGACTAGTTTAATTCATTAGGGATGAGACACAATGACTATGTGACTTGTTTCATTCATAGTCATCGTGTCTCATCTCTAATGAATGAGGCGTGGTCATCGTGTCTCATCTCTAATGAATGAGGCGTGGTCATCGTGTCTCATCTCTAATGAATGAGGCTCCTCAGGGGCCCAAATTAGTGGTACTGAAAACTGAACAAATTACCTTTCGATCACCGGTCTACCACATTAACCACTAAGCTTCCTAGATCATGTGAACATTAAAGCAAAACGGCAGCACAGACAAAAGCCAAAAGTTTTGTGGACAATTCACCTCAAAGTCTAAATCACACAGTTGTCTAGAATGTCTCTGTATGTGACAGCATTACATTATTCCGTCCCTCGAACACTGTTCCAGCATGTCAGCCCCTGTGCACAAAGCCCCCTGAACTCCATAAAGATACGGTGTGTTCTGCAAGAAGTGGAAGTACTCAAGGGCCCTAAATCTGACACAACCCACCTGAACATCTTTGGGATGTGGGACCTGTCTGAACCTCAGACCTCCCAGTGTCTGATCTCACTAATACACAAATCCACACAGTCACATGACACACACTATTGTGTTAAACATACAATGGGGTTTCACAGATAATCTCCAAATCAGCTTTTTTACACAAACCCTGAGCAAATTCTCTGCGTCTGCAATGGACCCACATCAGCGCAGTGCAGAATTAATGTATAACTAAGGAGCTGGTCTTACAGGGTGATTTTAAAGATGTGATTGGTAGACAGAAACTGGCCCTAGATGCTTTGTCCATTTTGGACTTTATGTTCTTTTTCAACTTTATGTTTTATTAGACTTTAAACAATGTTTTTAGCTTATATTAGATTTGTATACATGTTTGTAATATGTGTGTGTGTGTGTTTGTAAGTGATTATCACAGCCAGGATGCTCTGGTAATAATACAGTAATAATAATAACTTAGACCCATCTGGCAGACTATGATGAGCAAAGTTCAGCTTACTGGAAGTTAAATTTGCCAAATACATGTTGAGTGAGACCAACTGGCCTGTTGCCACACACACACACACACACACACACACACACACTCCTACTCCAAAAACTGGTCTAATGTAAATGTAAGAAACTGATAATAAAGTGTGCTTGTGGTGATGTCACTGATTCCAGACCACCACTGAATATACAGTACTGAACTTGATCCCTTTGTACTGAATCCTTTTTCTCATGATTGGAGTCAGACTGAGTCACGCAGTAGATCATGGTTTTGTGTGTGTGACCTCGGCAGAGCAGCAGCTCTCCATCCTGCCTCCCTTTGCTCTCGCTTCCGGAGTCAGAGCCCAGGAATGTGCCATTCATCCTCTCCTTTTCAATAACTTTTCCAGGTACAACACACACACACACACACTCGCATTCCTGTGCTGCGGTTTCTTTCATGACTGTCTGTTCCTTTGCCAGAATCTCTGCGCCGCCCCCCCACACACACACACTTGCCTTCAGAGTCGTTTAAGAGCCTTAAAAGGAAACCTGCTGTTTCTCTGCAGTCTGATGAAAAATGTTTCTTTTCCTGTTCCACAAATTCTACCACTAAAAAAGCAAATCTGGCTGAGTGTCTGTGTCTGTGATGCATCAGAGTGGAAGAGAAAGAGGGGGGGGGATGAAAGAGAAAGAGAGATAGAGAGAGAGAGACTCTAATTTTTAAACATCCTTTATATATTCAAGCCATTTTATGCCTGATAAAAATGGGGTGACTTAATAAATAGAGAAAGAGAGAAAGAGGCCTGCTGCTATAGTGGCCTGGTCACAGTAACAACACAGAACTTCAGCCTCAAACAAGCATGTGTGTGTGTGTGTAAGTTAATACATCCTGGTGGGGTTCTAAACCTGAATACACACAGACTTATGGGGACTCGCATCACATTGGGGACCAAAATTGAGGTCCCCATGAGTACAAAAGCTTCTAAATCACACAGGATGAGATTTTTTGAGGAAGTAAAAATGCAGAAAGTTTCCGGGTTAGAATTAGGGGCTAGGGTTAAGGGAATAGGGTTAAGGGAATAGGGTTAGGGGTTAGGGGATAGAAAATAGAGTTTATACAGTATAAAAAACACTACACCTATAGGGAGTCCCAACAAGGACAGCTCAACAGACATGTGTGTGTTGATACTGAGTCACCTCTCAGGTTGTTAGGATTTGTCCAAACACGGTTAAACACTGACACACCCCAAAAGGATTCTGGGTAAAGCTGTGATATAATCTGCCTTCCAGAGACAACAGGCTGAGTTGTTCCATCATCCGCACACGATTATCTCTGCATCTTAGACCAAACACCACTCAGTAGTTTAATGTGAGACAGATCCTTAACCTGACAGTCTGCAACTCCAGATTACTGAAGAATTACAGTCAATGTTAAATATCAACCACATGAGTATAAAAAAATGTTTTGAGGAACCTTGGCATCACAATGTTTTATGTATTTTTAACGCTGTATTCCAAATTTAATGTTATTTTTGATCCTTTAATAACATTTACACTTCTGGATAGCAGACTGAAGATATGTGGATGTGCTGATTCAGACACACCAGCATTAGTGGGTTCAGGCAGTGATGTTGGGTGAGGAGGTCTGGGATGCAGTTGGTGAGGACATCTGCTGATGGAACATTAAAAGCTTCTGGAGCAGCAAATTTTCTTCTTGCATTAATGATAATCTAAAAATAGACCTCAGTGGAAAATAATGAGCAAGTGAAGATTAATCAATATGTACAAACAAGAGACACACAATATGAACACTTTTAACCGATACCGATAATAAATTCTTTCTCATTGCTGATCCCGGTACAGACACAGTTAAACAATGAGTTCATATTCATTGATCACATGTCTGTAATCACATGTTTGTATTTAAAACTAAACACGCATCGGTTTTATCAAGAAGCAGCCCAAATATCATCAACCGGAACAACACATTTATTTCCAATCTGACTTGATCAAAAAAAGCACAATTAACCCACATAATCGGGCAACACTAAAAAGGAACCAATGCAATCTGCAACACTGGGAGGGAACCGACCCAATCTGCAACACTGGGAGGGAACTGATGCAATCTGCAACACTGGGAGGAGGGAGGAACCGACCCAATCTGCAACACTGGGAGGGAACCGACCCAATCTGCAACACTGGGAGGGAGGAACCGACCCAATCTGCAACACTGGGAGGGAACCGACCCAATCTGCAACACTGGGAGGGAACCGACCCAATCTGCAACACTGGGAGGGAACCGACGCAATCTGCAACACTGGGAGGGAACTGACCCAATCTGCAACACTGGGAGGGAGGAACCGACCCAATCTGCAACACTGGGAGGGAGGAACCGACCCAATCTGCAACACTGGGAGGGAACCGACCCAATCTGCAACACTGGGAGGGAGGAACCGACCCAATCTGCAACACTGGGAGGGAAGCGACCCAATCTTGACTGACCCAATGCAAACACTGGCAACACTGGGTGGGAGGAACTGACCCAATGCACACTGGGAGGGAACCGACCCAATCTGCAACACTGGGAGGGAGGAACCGACCCAATCTGCAACACTGGGTGGGAACCTATGCAATGTGGCAACACTGGACATGAACCAACTCAGTCCAACAAGACTGGGCAGAAACCGGGCCAATTTGATTGTTTTTGGGCCTAATGATTGTTTAAAATGATACCAATACCCACCCAACCTGGCAACACTTGCATTTGGATTGCCGATGATTGATTAATTCACCAGCAGGCGTACTTTACTGGATCTAGTTCTTTAAAAACTAGGATTCCATTCATTTATCAAAGCCAAATTTATACCCAGTAGTTATTGTGTATTCCTAGTACAAATATTTGGCCGTTAAGCAGAAATCTCACAATCAGGAACAGTACAAATACTGACAGCTACTAAAATAAAGCTCACATTTATTCTTTCTCTCTCACACACACTTTATTTGCTTTACACTTTCAGACAGCCACAGTGCTACCTCTGAATTCAGAAAGAACAAATGCTGGAATGCGTCATGTCCTCTTGCAAGAGGTTAGAGGATGTGGATCAAGAAATCCATCCAAGATAAACATCCTCCTGTGCTAAAAATGAGCCACAGGATCAGAATGAGCGTCTCGGCATAGATTCAGCACACATCTGTGCGCTAACCTCCGTGTGACCTTAACGGATAATCAGCTGCATCAGCTCCATAATGATCCTTCTGTCATCCACCAAAAACGTCGAAACACACCAAAACTTCATAGCAAATCAGTGTTGCTGCATAATGTTGCCTAGGGCATGCAATTATGGGAAATGAATCAATGACAGGTTAGTGTGATCAGCAAATGATCCACTGACACTTTTTTAATCATTTTAATGGCTTGGAACATTTTTAAAAGATCAGGATTTTCTGAGCACAATTTCTATTTAACACAACATTCAGCTCTATTCTCACTAATAGTAATGTTTAATAAAAAAATCCCCACAGCAAAGTTCAAACATATATTCACTTTCCAGAAAAGTGGAGCTTTTATAACAAGCAACTGGAGAGCAGCACAATCTGGCAACACTGTGTGGGAACCAATGTAATCTGGCAACACTGGCTGAAAACCCACCTAATCTAGCAACACTAGGCAGGAATCCACCCAATCTGGCAAAACTAGACAGGAACCCACCCAATTTGGCCACACTGGGCAGGAACCCAATCAATCTGGCAACTGGACGGGAACCTGCCCAAGCTGCCAACAATGGGCAGAAACCCACCTAATTTGGCAACACTGGACAGAAACCCACCCAATCTGGCTACGCTGGGCAGGAACCAGCCCAATCTTATGCACTTGCACTCAGAAAGCAGATGAATAATTTATTATCCAGCAGGGTTAACTAGGATCTCGTGGTGGGATTTGAACCAACAATCTTCCTTTTGACCCCTTAACCTCCGAGTTACCACTTCTATCTCTCAGCCCAACTTCATATGATGCTTTTCATCCTGCTTTGGAGAATGTTATCCTCCATTAAAAAGCATGATTGCTAACGTAAGCAACTGTTTTTTATATCTCACTGTGAGAGAACATTTCCATCCTTCCACAGAGCTGCAGTGATCCGCCAGCAGCAGAAACACAAACACTGCATATTTCTGTCCGGGTGGTAAAGCAAACAGTGGCTCAATAATTAAACAAGCACCATGACATTGAGTTTAATTTCCTATAGGAGATAAAGAGGACAGTGACG
Source organism: Bagarius yarrelli (assembly GCA_005784505.1). Classification (NCBI taxonomy): domain Eukaryota; kingdom Metazoa; phylum Chordata; class Actinopteri; order Siluriformes; family Sisoridae; genus Bagarius; species Bagarius yarrelli. The sequence goes on along the minus strand of VCAZ01000137.1, from coordinate 1,019,424 downwards.
GAGGAGTGAAAGGAAGAATAAACTTAAACAGAAAAGACAGAAACATGCAGTCAGATTCATTAAAATCAGTCAGTATCACAGGTTACAAAAAACAAGCTTCCATTTATTTAAGTAAAATTTTTGGGCATATTGAAGAGCAGGAACAGGAGAAACAGGAGGGTTACCCAAACCTACAACAGCGCCATATGGGTACCGGAACCTACACTACACTATGGAGTCTGCCACGCTTTTTAGGGTACACTTTATGAAAACAAGACTCTCATTGCTAAATTAAATGAGTTAGCATGATGGATTTTGTAGCATTAGCATGAACCCATTACTGTGAGGGGTGTTGGTGCTGATGGGAACTATAAACAAACGATAGCATTAATTTCAGGTGCGTGAACCATGCATGATAAAATACAGCAGGAGTAATGTGGCTGTTGCAACATACCAGTGTCTGGGTGTGTGTGTGTGTGTGTGTGTGTAGTAAAATACTGCAGTAGAATTCAATCTAAGCATTGAATTCCAGCTGAATATCAGTAATAGGTTTCAAGTGGGTTATTTTATTAAAGACTGGAAAGAGAGAGAGAGAGAGAGAGAGAGAGAGAAAATTTGAGAAAAAGAGAGAGAGCGAGAGAGAGAAAGAGAGCGAGAGAGAGAGAGAAAGAGCTTTGTCTTTCTGGGTCTGAGCCACAGCTGTTAACATCTGCTGCATTAATGAGCACAGTGCACGCCGCTCACTAGCCATCTGCGCAATTACAGACGCCAAGTCGCATCAGTCCACGGCAAGTCGGTCCTCTGTGATCACACAGCAGGGTCTTCACTCCTGTCAGTGGAACCCGTAAGCCAGCATGCATGCAACCTCCTGATGAAAGCGCTACTTAAAGCCTGACATGTACTGTAATTAGTCCTCTCACTGTCCAGACAGTAAGACATCCCTGATCATACAGGGTTCACTATTTAGCACTAATGTTTCACTGAAACTACATTAAACTCTGGAAAATAACATGCAGGTGTTCAGGTGGGGATTTAAACTGCAGGTGTTCAGGTGGGGATTTAAACTGGGAATTTAGACAAATAATTGCACTAATAATTTATCTAACAAATCAAAACTGTCCTATATTTTTTAACATACACAAATTCAGATTTTCTCACATCATGTTTGTTCGTCATAGAATAAAAAATGAATGAAGTAGTCCAAAAATAAAATTACTGTTTTATTAAACATGTAGAAAATAATCTTATTCCTAGTATATAAACAATATTCCTAGTATTTCTGACGATGTTTTGCAAACTCTTATCTTCTCAAGCTTCACCCAGGATCCAGGGGTTTTTCCTAAACCTCCCAAATAAGTCAAGCAGCTGTTACATTCAAAATAAAAACTACCACTTCAAGAAAACAATTGGGCTTTAAACCTAAAACCATTCCTTTTTTTATTTGAGGTACAAAACTGCTGATTAAAATACACATCCTAATCTGGACATAAATGTACAAAAAAGTCTCTTCGCATCTCATTTGCATATATACGGCATTCAGCTGATGTTCTTATCCAACTGAGCAATTGGGGATTAAGGGCCTTGCTCAAGGGCCCAGCAGGGTAACATGTTGGTACTGCGAATCGAACCCAAGTAGCAGTCAAATTTTGATAGCAGTCATTAAGTTAATTAGTCTAAATGTATTAATATGTATTTATATATTCTGTGGAAGGTGTAGAACCAAAAACTTCAACCAATCAAAAAATTCGGTTCAAACATTTCCTATATGGCATATACCCATATGGCACTTGTCAACATATTTATTTGTGTATCTCTGCCCCCGCAGACAGGATAGGTCATCAGCAAGGGTTGCCAGATCTGGAAGTTTTCTGTGGGTGCACAGAGACATGAATGCGCTGATGACAGGGTTGCCAGATATATTTAATCCTGTTTAGATTTGACACTGCTTCCTGAAAGGAGCGGCAGTCCCGTCCTATTTCCGGTGTCATCTTTCACACTTGGGTTTTGTTTAATAATTCACCTGTAAATTGTACAGGTTTCAAAGCCAGCAAACTGATCACACAGCGCAGTGTTAAATCTAAACAGTGTTAAAACTATCTGGCAACCCTCTCATCAGCGTGTTCATGTACTGCGGAACAAAAAAGTCAAAACTAAGCAAAAACCTGAATTAATATTGGTGTGTGTGTGTGTGTGTGTGTGTGTGTTTTCTCTGAAATCGACTACAGGAGTTAAGATCTAAAAGATGATGTGATGGTTACAGTATTTCTATTGGACAGGTAGGAATATGGGTGTGATTGGATTTTGGTGTGTTTTGATAGGAACTCAGAGTTTATGTAGTTTGTGTATTTTTATGAATGAGTGTAACTCCAGCAGCAGCAGCAGTGTGTGTAATCGGGGAATATTTTAATGTTTGGTATTTTAATACCGGTATTAACTGTAATATAAAGTACTGTAGTGATGCTGTTTCTGGTCGTCTAGTCTGTGTGTGTTCATACCTTTAGGAGGCGGGGTTTAAACCGTAAGGGTGGGATGCAAACTTTCGGGGCTATTAGGCTAGGGTAACATTTTTTAAAATGACCCAGCGCACGTTTAGACAGTTTGACAGCTGCATGTTAAGATCAGTACTCTGATAAATGGAACAGACTGTGTAATTACATGCTTATTATATCATCAATGTCCTCTATATAAAGAAAAAACCCCTAGGTTTTGCTTTCATTTATAAAAACATGAGAAAAAAAAATCTTTCTATGTGAGCTTAATTTATAAAGGACGTTTTTGCATCTATTCGCAAAAATAGATAACGCTCTAAAATCTGGCTTAGCACTGCTGATCTACAGGGTCTTTGAACAAGGTCTTTAACCCTTTCTGATCCAGATGTGCTGCATCATGGTTGACCCTGCGCTCTGACCCCAACCTTCTAAACCGGGAAGACTTTTACTGTGACAAAAATAAAGCCTTCCACACGGCAGCTTTGCAGCTCCCTAAATAAAGTATCACATTACTCTTGCTTTATTAACTCTCTATTAAACATTTTATTTTATTTAGAGTTTTAAACTCCAACCAACCGCGTTATGCATTTTTTCCCTAGTATTTAACAGCACAACGCTTTTTTTTTCAGGTCCTTGTGTGTAAGTGTAGCAGTTTATCTCGCTGTGTCTCAGCTGTGCACACACACTGATGGATAAGAGCGACTGCTAAATGTAAACGCTAAGTCACTGGCAGATTTATGACTAACAGCCGAGCTGTACAGACAGAGAAAGACTGCGAGTTGGGCAAAGTCTGAAAATTCCTAACAAGGGGATGGAGCACATATAGCACAGCGTCAGATGTACAGCATCAGTGGGACGGAATTAGCAGTCTGCTCAGAGGACTTTTAATACAAGCGCCTCTGGACAAGCGGGCTAATACACATGTAGTGAAATTAAGTAATTTTTTAACCTCACTCTGATTAAATGGAGCGACACACTGAAAATGCTTTTAGCTCCGACATCTAATCAGTCATGTGTGCAGTGACCTGAAGGAGATTTTCTGCACGCAGACAGATGATAAAGTGAGATCGAGGAACTGCAGCCAGTTACTTCCTCTCAAATAGCGCATGTAACATTCACATTTTCTGCATTTGGCAGACGCCCATACTTACATTTATCTTGTTTAAGGGCCTGTCTCTACTATACAACTATTCTTTTCTTACTACATAATTTACTCCACCAACCAAAAAAAAGGCTCAGGACAGACGAGTTGAAATCTTTGCTATTATAATTTTCCCCCTAAAAAACTCCCTGCTCTGCTCCTAACTCCCACCACCCAAACCAATATATAAATTCTCCTCAAACCCTGTTGATTAAACACTCATTAAAAATATGGGCACAATTAAAAAAAGGTTTGCACTCACAGTATTTTCAGTCTACGCTCCTATAGCAAGAAATCACATGTTCACCCCTTCTATTATGGATGTAACCTTTAATATTTACATTTACAGCCTTGCTCAAGGGTCTAACAGTGGTGGCTTGTCAGAGCTGGGAATCGAACCCACAACCTTCGGGTTGGCAATCCAACACCTCAACCATGAGCCACCACTTCCCCACATATATTTGGTCTGTGAAAGCTCTTAGGACACTAAAATATATATATATATATAATATATATATATATATATATATATATATATATATATATATATATATATATATATATATATCTATATAATATATATATATATATATATGTATGTCGATCAGTCAAGTTAAAATGAAGTTCTGAATTCCTGACTTCCAGTTCTTTAGATATCTTCAGCTTCGTAGCTTTGTGTCTTCTTTGTTAAGCCACTTTCCTTCGTTGGCTTCTTGTTTCTTTCTTGAATCTTTTATGGACTTGAGTCCATATTTCAAAGGATCCATTGGTAAAATTTATTCTGTAATCAATTCTCATAGCCGGAAACCCTTCGACTAAATTAAAGAGAAAATGGGAGTTGGAGTTAGATACAGAGCAAACCAATTTATTATTATTCACAGACCGCGATGGTCTAAAGATAAAATTAGCCACATTTAAGCCAAATTTAGACTGTGATAGTGTGGCTCAATTTCACACCTATCTTACATGTTTTAGCTTTGACTAAAATAAAGTTGGTATTTAAATAGCTGTCTAATACATTAAGGACATGTAGAGCCTGAGGCCACGATGTCAATATTTGGTGTAATACCACAATCACTGAGTTTTCATCAAAGTAAGAAAAATCTGATCGTTTTATCTCTGTTTCGAGCTCAGAGGTTAATAATGCTTAAATAAAAAAAATTCCCTCCACCAATAAATATATAATGGTGCAACAAGGGGAACTGTTGTGGGTAGAGAGATGTTTTATCTAAAAATAAAAAAGGATGTCTAACTGTAACTGTACTGTATTATATGTTTACGTGATTGACAAAATATTCAATAAAAATACTTTGGGGAGAAAAAAGCTGAATAAAATACTGAATATGACAGAAGTGCGTGACGAGTTTTACATAAAATTCCATAACATTAAAATGGATAAATAGGACGCTTCCGAAATCACATACTATTGAGTAGAAGCTACATTTTAATTGGTTTCTCACTTCCTCTTTGTTAAAAAAGTCTGTTCTATAGAGTACGAGGATGTTTAGTAGGGCTGTGTGAAAATATAGACACAGCTAACATCGTGGGTTTTTTCACAATTGTATATCGATCTTTAAACCTTGAGTATCAATACATTAAAATTACGTTTTAAAGAGATTTATGTTTCCGTTAATATTTCATTAAAAACCCTGCGTGTCGAACGACTTCCTCCTCCGCGCTCCTGGGGTTGTTGTTTACATATATGGTGGTTGTTTTGTATTTGTTGTATTTTTGTTTTATCTTTATTTTTTTTTAGTATTGTAATATATATTGTATTGCGATATATATCGGGATATATTGTATCGTCATCCATCATGGTATATATATCGTAAGGACCTTGCCAATACACAGCCCTAACGTGTGTAGCATGAATGACATTTAGACATACAACAGCCGCCATGTTGATTTGGTCATGTGACATACATTATCAGTAATCATCCTCAGAGTGGAATCTGTAACTCATCACACCACTGCATTATTGATTTAAATGACCAAAGCTTAAACCTGTCCTGTTGCCAAAATCTAAACATCAGAAAGATAAAGGAGGCCTAGCGTTCATCTGTATCCACTTATTCCCCAAAACTCGGATTCACATATTCACAACCATCAGGACAGGAAAGCCTTAAATAAATCTAAACAATCTCACATGGAAGAATCTCAAAGTAACGTCACATGTCGAGAACATAAATAGCGCTGGTTTAAGCTTTCATCTTCAATCTTACCAATTCATGCAATTTAACTAACAGCACAATTTACCCAAATTATTGACAATAGGATTGACCAAACCCGACACCAGTTTCAGGCAACGTCTCCTACAGATCAGACCAATATCATCATTACTAATTACTAATGCATTTGTACATTTATTTCCTTACATAATTTGTTATATATAAACAAATAAAAATCTGAGAAAGTGGTAGTTTAGTGGTTACGGTGTTGGCCTGCTAAACGGAATATCAGGGTTCGATTTTGTTGTACTCTTGGGCCCCTGAGCAAGGCCCTTAACCCAGCAATTGGTCAGATGTAAAAAAGAAATAAATGTAACGTTTTTTTTCCACCCTCTGATTGGTTGATAAGGGTAAAACTGTTACAGCCAACTTTGACTAACAAAAACGTCTGTAATAAATACAGTTAAATTAAAAATATTACGTCAACAATGGCTGGTTGTAGTGTGGTTGTAGTGTAGAGGTTTGGAGTTGTGTGTTAACGGGTTTCTTGCTTTAATAAAAATGGTTTTTTATCCTCAATATGTGAAATGTCTCTCTGTCTGTAATTCCACACCGTGTTATATTGTGTGTTTGTTTAGTATTGATGTGTTTCTATAATTGGGATGGGATAGTGGGGGTATTAAGATGGGTATATTAGTCGGCTAAATCCACACTAAAGGACCAGCTAACAAATGCACTGAGCAACACTGCCATTCACTATCTATTTACCAAGAGAATGCAGATTACTGGACTAATAATGTAAAACTCCAGGCGAGTCTTCATGTGTGTGTCCGTATTGGATGCTTACTGATTGTCGTACAGTCTGACATGATGACAACTGAGACCCTACAGTTGGACATAAGGATCATGTTTGTATAGTCTGACCAGCAACAATCAAAAAGGAGGCTTTAGGTGGTTATGGTGCCAAGTTGTTGATTGAAATACCAGGTTTTACTACCACAACCAATCTACCACTTTAAGGCCTTAACCCCCTCTCCTGCTCCAGGGGCTCTGCTCTTTGGCCCCAACCTCTTCGACTGGGATAAGATAAGAAATTAATTTTCACCTGATTGCATAATCTCAACATCAATCACTGGACCAGCATATAAATCTTATATCTTAACGATCTGTCATTTATACCAGATGATTTTCAGTTTTGTGACATGAGCCTGCAGGGTCTGCCACACCCTTCATTACGTAAAAAAACCAACACGTCACACCCAAGAGACATTTTCGAAATCATGTACACAACCTGAAGCTTATTCATTCACATCGCTCCGGGGAATTACGCACTCGTTATTGCAGGGAGGAAAGGAATGATTTAAAAAAAGACGACGTTATAAAACAAACATTTCTCACACGGATTCCAGTTGGTTTCTTTCAAAAATAAGTTAACAAATCACTCAAATGTTGTTGAACCCAAAGAAAATTGTGTGAAATAGAGTTTAACTACAAAAAACAATGTTTAATACCAACAGAAATAAAACGAGCAGAAGCACTGACTTCTACTCTGCCGCCTGAAATCACGTACTTCCATACTGTATAGTATGTCAGGTGAGTAGTGCAGGTGTGAATCTTTAGTTAACTCATGACTCGATTCCGATTCAGGCTATGATTCGATTCTAATACAGATTTTCTTTTTTTTTACTGTTTGACTATTAAAGTATCTGTAATGAACCATAATTAATTTACTTCCAGGATTTTTATTAATAAAACAAATAGAACTGATTTGGATAGTCAACAATAAAGATACAGAGAATCAACAGGAAATAAAAGCTTCCCCTGTAGCAGCTTACACTTCACCCAGTTCAGCAGCAGCAGCAGCCATATTGGTTGTGTTATCAGGTTTGATCGAAATTACACACTACTTAAATATCTACTACATTTTATTAAGTGTGCACTTAATGAACATTACAAAAAATGATGTTTTTTATGGTAGGGTTACAGGTAGTTTATGTAGTTACTATTAAATGTTAATGACAATAATGTAATTTTAATAATTAGCTTTTATTATGTTTTATATAAATGATCATTCGAGTCTCACGATTGGCTGCAGTCGCACAGTGAAGTTCATATGTGAAACACTGATTAATGAAAACCCGCGCAGTTTAGTTTTAATTTAGTTTTGCTAGTTTCTGCATAAGAAACACAAACTAACAGAAAGTGACTGTTGGATTGTTGCTTAAATGTAATTACGTCAGAGATCCTGCCCAGACTTGCAGCGTGTCCTGTATACACCCGCACTAATCTTCTAAAATCCACTAACCGGATTACATGAGGGCAAAACCTCAGCACAGTCCATAAGCAACCTCACACTCCGAGAAAAACAACTGCAGGGACCTTCTCACAATGCAGAAAATACACCACGCTTCATAAAACTGGAATAAAAGCTCTAAAGAATGAAGTGGGGTAACGGAGGGATTACAGCAAGCGTCTACGATTTTACAGTACTGACTCTAATGCTGATTAGCCCAAGACGAGCTACCACACTAGCACACACACACACACACACACAGAGCACTGTAATGCTCCAGGCACTTCGGGTTCGATTCAGGCTTGGGGCTTTTCTGATCTACAACATCCCTAACCCTAACCCCCATTACTATTTGTGTTTTGTTACAGAGCCACTGAACAGTCACATGTTTACATTGAGGGGCAGTGGTGGCTCAAATGGTTAAGGTGCTGAGCTGCTGATCTGAGGACCAGAAACACCTGGGTTCAAGCCCCACCACCAGCAAGCCAACCGCTGTTGAGTCCTTGAGCAAGACCCTTAACCCCTCCTGCTCCAGGGGGCGCTGTATCATAGCTGACCCTGCGCTCTGACCCCCAACTTACTAAGATGGGATATGCGAAAAATGCATTTCATTGGCTCTGTACACGTACCCTACACAATGACAATGAAGTTGAATATATATATATATATTTGGCAGATGTTCTTTGTCCAGGACGACTTACATTCTTCTATTTTATACAACTGAGAAATTGGGGGTTAGGGGCCATGTTCAGGGGCCCAGCAGTGGGAAACAAACCCAAGTAGCAGTCCAACACTTCCACCACTTCCTCCTCATCGTGACTGTAATGAGATGACGATAAAGAGTTGCACATTAATGACACGCTATGCTATGATGATAATGTCTTCCATTAACCAGGAAAAATTACAACAACTGACGACGCAAAGTAATTCCATGATGTTCTTTACGAAAGTGGCGGTAAACCTGTCTTTTGTTAAAAAGCAGCTGTGAAATCGGGATAAATTAGCAAAAAAGAACCAGGAAATCTGAGAACTGGTAAAAATACTGTATATGTTCTTTATTTGCTTTGATGGGAAAAAAAACAAAACATAAAAGTGCCTTGAAAAATGTGGTAAAATATTTGAGGGGAAAAAAACATTGAAAGAATGAAAAAACCATGCGGTTAAAAATATTTTTGTCCTGAACATAAAAAACCATCTAAAACCGAGTGGCCGCTGAATTTTAGACATCACTGAGAATTTCCCTGCGTTCCCTCATCACTGACAGTGTGTGTGTGTGTGTGTGTGTGTGTGTGTGTGTGTTTAGGTTTGCTTTTACACCGTTTCTCACACAGTCTTATCTCCAGCCTTAAAATCAACCAGCCTTTGTCACTGAATAAGCGACGAAGATGCATGACGTCAACTCGGGTGGACACCAACAGCGATATATAATAACACAACTGTGTATTTTAAATTTATGTTTTAAAATTACACGGATATATATATATATAGATAGATAGATATATAGATATAGTAGCGTGTATAAATGATGCAGAAGTAAATTATTGAATTTTCTTCATCTATTGATTATCACGTCATTTTTCCCTCCTTTTTTTCCGGTCAGTATGTCTACATTGGGTTGTAAATGTCTACGTGATCAGTTTTTAAAAGATGATGTAAGCGAGACATCAAAAAATCAGATATAATCACAAAATGCAGCCTTTATGAACCTCTGAAAAATAAGTGAAGACTGAAGAAATCTGAAGCCCGAATCTGTTATATTATATATATATATATATAAACAGATAAAGTATAGAGACGATGGAATGTGTGGAATGTGGAAGACAAAACTAAATTGTCTTCAGATAAGCATCTTTCAGTAACAGAGTCTGAAGGGTCGGTTTAATTAGGTTACTGTTGATTATAACATGGTAAAGAATAGTCCATTCTGATTGGTCAAAAGATTAATGACTGGTTTCTATTAATGCACACAAGATTAGTGTATAAATTATTTATATACTCTAAGGTTTTTTCCAAGATTTAGCATTTATGTAAGGAGTCTCCAGTGTCATCACTTTGAGGTCAAGACGTTCTCTACAGGAACTACCCCACAGAAGGGGCCGAATGTCTTTGGAATTTCACTCTATTCAGTGTCCTGGGTTTGTATGAAAACTAGCCTGTGTAGCACTTTTTGCTGATGCTACATTACGAATAACAACATGTGCAGGTGTGCGTGTGTTTCTATTAAAGTGGCAGGTGGGTGTAGTTTAAAAAAAGGTGGAAAGGTTGGATGACATTCTCATTTTTCCCGCTGATGATCTTCTTCAGTGATTTGTTGTATCATTTCCACTATAAATTGTTTCGATATAAAAAAACAAAAACAAGTTCTTTAATTCACAAAATCCTGGCATTGCTAACCCAATAAAAATCCCTACGATCTCCTAAAAGATATTGACTAGTGGACTGATCTATTGGTGTGATGTGGAAGGCAGTGATCTGGATTTCCTGTGTGTTGAGTCTGCACTGAGGTTCTCCGAGACAGAATCAACATGCACACGGGCCAGAAATATCATTCCCTAATATGGTGTTATAGAAAAACTGTGCAGCTGAAATCAGTGTGTAGAGAGTTTCCACCTGCCAAACAACACCTAATCAATGAAAACAATCAGTTTAATCAGATAACGTTTGTGTGTGAACATTCACACACACATTAGGGTACTGGGAGCGGGAGCTGTGTTCTTTTTGCCATTACTGCAGGAATTTGTATGAAAAGATGGACTAAACTAGTGTGTATCTTCACATAGCTTTTGTAGTATCAACTAGAGTAGCACAACTACCATAAAGACACTCTAACAGTGTTGGAAATCTCAACCCGATCTCACAGCACAGCGGATGTAATTGGCCAGTAGTGCGTCCGACTGACATGTAAAGCAACCAATCCCAGTCTGTTTTGTTCAGTGATGTGTTTAGGGCCATGAAAGTGTAAAGTTAATGTTTCTTACCAAACCAGAGAAGCGTTCATTTAGGAAATAAACAAGTCTATAACGACAACCTTCTATACGATCTATAATATATGGTGGTATATACACCGCCATATACCATCTACCACCATAAACTTAACATAAAACCCTAGGGTTACGCTACACGTCACCCAGAAAGCCTGGAACCCAACCAATCGGGGTGATTGATAAAATCCTAAAAGTGTCTTCAGTTTTCTGTGCAATATGCATTTAATATCCAGCCAAAAGTTTGTGTTTATGGAATCTGAGAGTAGACTTTGATTATAAGTGCTTACTGGGGGGGTTTCTGTATAGCTGTGTGTGTGTATACAGTGCGACTTGGTGGAGACTGTAAAAAGCATTAAGTCATACCGACTAAATAAAACCAATAACTCCCTAAGAGTGTGGACACGATAACAGGAAGACTTTAGACATAAAAATATCTATGCATAAATACCAGCGCTATAAAACTAGAAGGAAATAAAGGTGTGTGATGATGCAATCAGGAATACGCTGAATAGCTCCAGTGTGGTGCAAATTCAAATACTGATTACGGCCTCTTCTTATCAGAGTATTCAGCCAAAAGATAATATCCACAAAGAACTCCTTAGGGAAGTCTAGAGGACAGCACATGCTGGACATTCCCCTCGCTGTGTTAAAGGGTTTAGTCTCATTTTAGTGGAGAACAGGTGAATGGGTGAGAGTCAGGAACAAAAGCCCACAAAAAGGCAACTTAATGCAACAGAGCACTCAAAAAGTACTTTCTTTTCAGAAATGCCTTTTACACACACAAATCAGTGTTTAACACTAACAAGGGCCCACACACACATACGTACACACACGTCCCTTCCAACATCACACACTAAAAGCATTAAAGCTGAAATGGGACATACTATCCGAATTTAAACATTCATACGTTGTTGCCTTTAATACCCAAGTTGTAATAAAATAGTCTGTGTGTATATATATATATATTATATATATATAGATATATATTATATCTGATATATATATATATATATATATATATATATATATTTATATTTGTAGGCATGTCTGTGTGTGTCTATCTATCTATTACTGATATATAAATATAAAGTCTAAAATGGTACATACCATATTCTCAGAACTTCAATAGATAGAAGCATTTTCATTGGCTGTAAATATTGTATTAATATATATATGTATATCTATATAATATATATATATATATATATATATATATATATATAGCTAATGAAAATGCTTCTGTTTTGCATTTTTTCTATTTTTATTACAAATTAGATATTAGATTATTATATAAATTGTAAACAGCTTTAGTGTGTACTCGAGAGGACATGGACTCTACAACTACGTGTACGACTTTTAAATTAAAACGATCTATTTTAAATTAAACTCATTAGAGACCGAACAAACAGAATAGATTAAATAGAACAGATCAGACATAAGAAAATCTGATCTTTTATCGAGCTTTCTTCACCCCACTGCATTTAAACACGGACGGAAAACAATATTAAAAATATTACATATGGAACATATTAGAATAACACATAACATGTTATTTTAACCTGAAAACGAATCCAGAGGTTTCAATCTGTTTCCAGACCTCATTGTAAATTTAATACATACATCGCCTGGGATTTGTGTGTATCTGCTCGTGACAACATGCTGCTGGTGGTGGATGAAAAAGGCATAACCACAAAAACAACATTTACAGAAACTACAGAACCACAGCAATGTGCACAGCAATTTTGTTCCCTATAAATTCACAAGTTGCCGTAAACTGCCCGTGAAGCCGTCGTGTAAAATCTTCTGCTTGGGGTTTTGGACCAGGAACAGAAACATTTTTTACTTTGAGCAGAGTCTCTGGTGTATTACACCACATCAAGCTCTCTGCTCACTTAGAACTGATCTTTAGCCTGTAGCCCTTATGGGTTTTTTTCCGCAGTGTAAAAAGACAGGAACAGCTATAACCACAGACATGAACTACTCCACTGCAGTGGCTCACAGCGGACAACCGTCGGCTAAGGGTAAGAAAAAGAAATACAGTTAAGTGTGATGTGAGGTCTGTGTTTTTACTCACAGTTTCTCTGTCTACCATGTTCTCCTTTTACTGTGCCACATATTTGGTTAACATGGCAACCCTCGCTTCTAAAGCTCGACATTACATGATTGGTTCATTTCTGTTTCTAGGTGGGGCTAGAAGCATCCCTGTCCTGTCGCTACCACCTGCATCACATGTCACTGCTGTCCAATCAGACTCAGCGTGAGTGGAAAGGTCATGTTTCTCTGACAAAAAAATCCCATCGTTAACTGCATGATAACACGGCGTTTTACAGTATCGGTTCGTATCTCGCCTTTTTTTATTTTTTCTTCAACTTTTTGACTTTGTGCAACTTGATCACCCACTTGGCTAATTTTACCTATTAACCGGCTGCTAAAGCCAAATAATTAAACAAACATCCTCAAATTCTGAGGTTAAGAGAGTCTATAGGATTAGTCAGTACTGTTCCGTCGCCCATCCAGAGGACTCACATCAATGAGTATACACAATGCACAAAGAACTACACAAAGTTCACTCACCTGGAAAGGAATGTGGGTTGGGTGACCCTCGCTTTAGGCACTTGGAACACAGGATATAAACAGAATAATGGAGAGCAGGCCATTCCTGCAGAAGAACGTTCAGCTCCTCTACCAGTGGAGTAATCGCTTGCCAAGCTGTCCAGATATTTGGCAAAGATGCATGACTAGAAATGGCAAGTGTATCTGGGTGCAGTCTGTTTCGAGAAGGCCGCAAGTTCACCATCACAGGCACTTTACCCCGGTAGGCAAAGATGTAATCCTTTCCATCGGTGCGTTGCACCACGTGGCTGTTGATCTGCACGCTAAACCGTGCAAAAAGTCCAGGAGGGATGAGAAATGGAAAGCTATACTCAATCTGCAGCTGTTCCACTGAAAAGAACTGACCAGGAACCGATAAGCCGCCATTCTTCCAGGGTTCAGCATTGGGCTCCTCACTGCTAACCAGACTGGGGAACTTGTAAACCAAAGAGGCCCCGTTAAGTGGTTTGCTGCGGGGTTTGTTGACACAATAGCAAACTCCCACCTTTTCAAGCAGCTCCATGATAAGGTGAAAGTCCTGCTGCGTCTGCACAAGAGGTTTGAGAAGCTGCCGGATGACGTTGGAAGGCAGCAGACCATGCTGCAGAAAATATTCTACATGATGCTGGATTTGTGAAGGAGTACCATTCTCCTCAGTGTCGCTTTCAGAATTTAATTTTTCCAACATGACAGTGAGGTCCTTCTGAAAGAAGACGTTCAAGACAGCGATGAACCGTGGCAGATTGTGGAAGACAAATTCTTTAAGTGTTACACTGTCCTCAAAGTACAGCAGCTTACCACTCTCATGTAGGTAGGACAGCGCACTTTGTAGGCGGTCTTCCGTCAGTCCTGCTTGCAAGCCAAGGCGAGCAGAGTCCCACCATGACAGCCACAGATCTTGCGGCTTAGAATGGAGCTCCTCTAGCATCTGCCATGATTTGGGCAGGACTCTGTGAAGGTTAGGGAAGATCTCACGCTGATCTGCAACTGACATAAGTTTCTCCTTTAATCGCTGGATGTTTTGCATGTCCACGCAGCTGACACAAAAGACTGGGGACAGGATCTGCAGTCGATTGTTCAGAATGTACTGCAGCTGGGCTTTTTTACGTCTCAGGTTCCTGTCTGTTACTCCATAAAACGGTATGTGAGGATTTGTTGCTCTGACATCATAGTCCTGTTCCAAGGCTTGGTCCACCTGCTTAGCGAGGGTCCGTAGACTCTCTGTGTCTCTCTTCTCCTGCAGAGAGATCTGTCGGTGGATATCCAAGCACTTTTCCTCTAATTCGTCCTTAGAACAGAGGTCAATGTGCGTTCCCACAACACACACCACTGCATGGGGCACCTTGGCACTGAGTAGGTGAAGGTAATACCCTATGCTGGAGTAGAAAGACTTACATGTGTACGACTTTAAATTCACGATCACGATGTACAGAGCGCCTGGTGAGAGGAAAAATGGTTTTATAAGTTCGTAATTTTGCTTCCCTGATAAATCGTACACGATGAATGTAAGACTGCGGTGAGGATCTGCTATCCAGTTGGTCACATCAATCCCCCTACTGCCAGCTATTGTCTTGGTATCCAATGGTTTGCTTACAATGCACTGCCTGAGCGTAGTTTTCCCTGAATTTGTCTGCCCCATTAACACGAGTTTGAGTCTTGGTTTTACAGCAGTCTGGGCATGGGCTAGCTCCTTCTGATAGGCAGCTATATATGGGATGCCCTTCATGCACACCTCATACGGAGGCTGTATGAGAGGATTGTCCTTAACTTTCCAAATATTAACTCTGGCGAGCTTTCCAAAATGATCTGGCAGGATGGCAATTTGGTTACCCTGTAAAACTAGTTCCTCCAGTTTTCCCAGCTCTACTATAGAGTCTGGAAGAAACGTTATTCTATTATTATCTAACCACAAATTGGCCAGATTAGACAGTCGGCCTACTTCGTCTGGAAGGAAAGTCAACCCATTTCTGCTTAAATACAGCTCCTCCAAATTGGTGATTGTGAGAATAACCTGAGGAAAATCTTCAAAAGAGTTGGACGACAGATTGAGCATTTTCAGCTTTAGCAATTTCCCAAATGACCGTGGCAGCGCTGCCAGAGAATTGTTATCGAGCATTAAGCTCTCTAAGTTCTGCAGATCGCAAAATGTCTCAGGTAAAGAGGAGATATGGGTTCCACTGAGCCACAATATTTTGATAGACTGCAGCATTGTGATATTGCCTGGCAGGCCCTCTAGTTTATTCCCTGAACAGTCAAGTTCTTCCAAATCGCTAAGAGCGAGAAGCTCTGGTGGGAAATTCCGAAGCTTGTTATGGTCCACGTCGAGTGTCCTGAGCTTCTTGAGTTGTGTGAAAGACCTTGGAAAATCATGTAGCTCGTTGAAGCTCACATCGAACTCCTCCAGGGCCTGCAACATTCCGATTTGCGAGGGCAGGTACTGGATCTTGTTGTGGCTCACACAAAGCTTTTTCAGCCCCTTTAAATGCTCAATGTCCTCCGAGAAATGTCCCAGGCTGTTGTGACTAAGATCCAGCTCAGCCAAGTGACACAGCTGGAATACTGGAGAGGGCACAGAGGTAAACTTGTTCCGGCGAAGGATGAGGATTCGAAGCTTGGTCAGAGAGGAGCTCAGACCCTCGGGAAGCTCTAGGAGAGAATTATTGCCCAAGTTGATGACTTCAATCTCCTTGATGTCTTCGGGTAAGGTGATTTTCTGGCTGTTGTTTGTGGTGAGGGTGAGCTGACGCAGGTTGCTCTTTAGTTTCCTGGAGCGTAACGCTGCGTCTCGCCATATCCTGGCCGTCCTCAAATTAGTCTCATTCTCGGCCATTATTGCCTTCAAATCGCCTTCAGCTTTATCCCGGCAGCATGGCGGCCTTTTTGTTCTCCATATCTCTGTCCAGCACTCCACATGTTCAGAGGCGCAGCTGTAAGGTTTGCTCCACCTGGGGACAAAAACCGCTCAGTCGCGCCCGAACGCCTGCGCGCTGTTGCCCACATCCTCTTTATCTGCGCCATCGGGGGGAAAGTTAAACGTGTTAATCAAACGCGGGGAGAAAACCGGACAGAACTGAGGTCCAAACGGTTCCTCTGGCATCGCCAGCGGCTTTCCCGACAGCGCGGCATCAACACGGATCCAAACAGAAAGCAAGCCGTGTAAAATAACAGCACTACAGCGTGTTTAGCTCCACTCCCTCCTCTCGCCTCCGCCCGCAATCCGCAAAGACTGGAAACCGGGTTGCCAGATCGGGGTAATTCCCGCACTCTGCGGGGTCAGTATGCAGTCTAATATTCGGTCTGAATGTTGTTTACTGTGAATAATCAATTAAAGATCCTTTGTTTAATAACCCCCCCCAGCCAATTTAACTCAAATCTTATATATATTTCTGTATAATTATACATTATTTATTAGACCTATTTATTAAAAAAATCCAAATATTCCATTTTATTCCTTTTCCCTCACTTCCACTCGCACATTACTTTAAACTGTTTGTTGTAGTTTAATAGCAATAATTATTAGTGTTATTATAATAAAATATGTAATATTTAATTATAATAATTTATAAAAGCTTGTTATTGCAGCTTAAATTTTATTCATATGTATCACTGAGAGCTAAAAATAGTAACATTTTATAAAGGGTCACAAACACACCCCCAATCTGGCAACCGTGCTGGCACACAGTGCAACGGCAACAAGCGTCACGAGTCTACCTTACCGTAAAGTGACGTCATCGTTCATCATATAGGATATATGACATTATTAGATTATATTAGATTACATTTAATTGTCCTTGTGAGTGAAATAAAGAGCCAATGAAACAGTCAGCATCTAAACAGAATTACAAATATTACTGATATTATACAGTGCAGATAAAACAGAATCCAAATATACATTTTTATTCACAAACAAAAAGTAAACACAGTATTTTATCCTAATCCTAACGTTAAACGCAATTTTTACATCTTTTTTTTACATCGTAATTAATAAAAATCTTTTTCTTCTTCTCCTTTCGGCTGTTTCTCTTTTAGGGGTCTCCACAGGGAATCATCTGTCTCCCCCTGTTCTCTACATCCTCTTCACTCACACACACTAACATTCATGTCCTCGTTTAGCACATCCATATACCTCCTCTCTGGTCTTCCGCTTTACCTTCTGCCTGGTAGCTTCATTTCTAACATCCTCCTACCAATTTATTCACTGTCCCTCCTCTGGACATGTCCAAACCAACCCAATCTGTGCTTCTCTGACTTTCTACCCAAAGCATCTAACATGAGCCGTCCCCCCCTGATGAACTCCTTCCTAATCCTGTCCAACCTCATCACTCCCACCAAGTCCCAAAAACCAAACCTCATCTTCAGCTCCGCTACTTTCAGCTCTGCCACCTGTCACTGTCTTAAACCTCTCAACGCCACTGTCTCTAAACCATACATCATAGCTGTCTCAGCACTGTCCTCTAAAGTCCTAAAATACCATCAGCTGTCTCACCACTAAACACATGCACATCTCGTCACAGCTGGTCTACGCCACCCTACATCAGCTGTCTCAACCATGTCGGCACCATCTACATCATAGCATCTGCTGTCTCACCACTGTCTCTAAACCATACATCATAGCTGTCTCACCACTGTCTCTAAACCATACATCATAGCTGTCTCACCACTGTCTCTAAACCATACATCATAGCTGTCTCACCACTGTCTCTAAACCATACATCATAGCTGTCTCACCACTGTCTCTAAACCATACATCATAGCTGTCTCACCACTGTCTCTAAACCATACATACATCATAGCTAGCACCACTGTCCTCCTCACCACTGTCTCTAAACCATACATCATAGCTGTCTCACCACTGTCTCTCACCACTGTCACCACTGTCTCTAAACCATACATCATAGCTGGTCTCACCACTGTCTCTAAACCATACATCATAGCCGGTCTCACCACAGTCCTGTACACCTTCCCCTCGATTCTAATCTGAGCTGTAATTAATAAAAGAAGCCTCTGAAATATTAAGGATTTACATAAATAAGAATTCCATTATCAGGATTTTATGATTAAATTCCATGAATGGAGGTGTTTTTCCTTGTGTATGATTGTTTGTTGCTGTAATGTTCATATAATGTTTAAAATGTCATTGTATTTATATGTGATGTATTATTTTGTGTGTTTGTATAGTTGTGCTGATTGTGTTTAACAGTTGTGATTTCCTTACGTAATCCCTTCGCAACATTCTTTTATTTATTCAAGAATAAAAAAAGAACAAACAGTCTATTCTCCTCTATTGTTAGACAGAATCTACATATCCGTCAGCTTGATTCATTGTTTATCATACAGCTACCAAAATATTATGTAAATTACTTTAAACCCCTTTCAGAGTCACTGCTGTAGTGTTGTGAGTTAATATTACACCTTCAGTAGTGTTACCGGTCAGCAGCAGTGGGCTGGACTGTATATCTAGTGTGAGAACATCAACACACACAAGAAAACAATATAAACAATATCCAGCATGATTTATAAAGTTCTGTTAGGACTGGTATCTCATCATGCAATAAAAAAAGACGTTTCTTTTACCCAACTGTTCGCTCATTGGGCTAATTTATTCAAGTAAATAATTCAATGAATTGAGCGCCATCTGCTGGCCAGGAGAGGACAGGAGTAGAAAAAGAGCTACAGATCATCTAAAAACCTGTTTACATGAACCTCAGAGATCTGAATTGTTCACTAAAATACACAACACTTACCTAAAGAATGCCATGTCAGATATTTTTCTCTCTAAGCTTCATTTAACAGACAAACTCAAGACACAATAATAATATTTAAAGTAGAAATGGGAAATTGTACAAACCGTTAAAAAGAGAAATAAGAAAAAGAGAATAAGGTTGATTATCTACAAAAGATGAAAGCTGGAATGGCACTTTATCGTCACGTAAAAAAGGAAAGAATGTTTGCTGCTAAAAATGTAAAAAAAATAGATTTGAAGATGTGATTAATTTTTTTCTGTAAAATGTGTTGTGATAAATTGTATGTCACGCATTGTAAAGCGACAGACGGGACACTTGGTGTAGCCAGCGTTATTACGGTCACATGATAAAACACACTGCTCGAACAATCAGAAACTCTGTCCCGAAATCCAGCACAAGACAGCGATCTCACTCACTCACTCACTCACTCACTCACTCACTCACTCACTCACTCACTCACTCACTCACTCACTCACTCACTCACTCACTCACTCACTCACTCACTCACTCACTCACTCACTCACTCACTCACT
Organism: Bagarius yarrelli; assembly: GCA_005784505.1. NCBI lineage: Eukaryota > Metazoa > Chordata > Actinopteri > Siluriformes > Sisoridae > Bagarius > Bagarius yarrelli. The sequence goes on along the minus strand of VCAZ01000137.1, from coordinate 999,501 downwards.
CACTCATAAAGGAAACAAACCCGCTGCTAAATTAGTCTCTGCTTTTGGGGTACTGAGGAGGCGGAGCTCCTTCTAACACCACCGTATTAGACACGTTCTGCAGCTCGCCTTCATGCATGCGCTCGTTCACCCGCAGCCGGCAGCCATCCTTCAGCATGCGGATGGCGATGCGGGCGATGTTCCGCGAGTCGTCCAGGCCGCAGTGCGGGCGGCCCTCGTACTTCATGCCCAGATTCTCCAACATGCTGTTCAGCTTCGTCTGATTTCGAGCCACCTGAGAAACACAATGGGAGACACTCACTGCGGGAACATTACTGCGGAACTCCAACAATCATGTGTGAAGACAAATGACGACCTTTTCCAGTTTCTAGCTGGTTATAGTTTTGTGCTCCTGTTTTTCCTGAGATAGTAGAACAGTAATATGGGGCTAAAGGCACCTTAAGGAATATTTCCTTTTTACTATTTTAATAATGTTTAATTTAAAAAAAAAGAATATTTATTAAAAATTAACAAAAAATACATAAATAAATAAATAAAAGAAAAATAGGCATACAGGGCAAGCGTGTAGATAGTGGCCGGGAATGGAAAGTGTTTTGGGGGATAGTGGGGGCGGCTTTGGGCCCTGGTGCCTCACACCTCTTTCCCCGAAACTCCTGCTGTGACACGACATGACCTGGGGACAAACTTGTGGTTTGTTGTGGCCAACAAATATTGCCCCGTCCTACCCTACCCTACCCTACCCTACCCTACCCTACCCTAACCCTAACCCTACCCTACCTACCCTACTCACCCTACCCTACCCTACCTACCCTACCCTACCCTACCCTACCCTACCCTACCTACCCTACCCTACCCTACCCTACCCTACCCTACCCTACCCTACCCTACTCGCTCTTGGTTTACAGGAATAAAACTTATCCTGGTAGTCTGCTGTTGTAGCAGATTCACCCCAGTAAAGAGTGCTTAAGAGTTCCTATAGACTTCCTGTCAGCTCTAACCAGTCTGGAGTAGAGAGACTAAACAAATCCCAGAAGATCAGAGGTCCAAAAGTCTGGTCTGAAATTTAACATGTCCCAGAGATAATTATCCTATCAAACATAAACTAAAGCTATGGCCCTGACTCTGTATACATTTATGCACTGTGCTAAAGCCACATGATTGGCCGATTAAATAACTTAACTGTATAAAACTCAGTGTGCAGATTTACAGGTGTTCCTAAGAGAGTGACCAGCGAGTGTGTTTACAACTCAGCACTCCGAAAAGTGTGTCATTCATTAGAGATAAAGAATGGAAATGTCAGATACCTTATAATAGTTTCCATACGACTTCCTGATGTTGATCCAGTTTCTGGCAAATGCTGGATATCGAAGTCGACTCAGGCGACATTGTGTGTAAAGGAATTTACTCATATCCCAGGAGCTGTGGACAGACGCACACAGGAAAAGAGCTTACAAACAGAACAATAACCTTTTAGCCAGAAAAGAGATAACAGTCAGTCAGGAGCCTCTGTGATTATTATGATCATTAGTTGTAGTCAGCGACGACCCAAAGCAGAAGCTAACTAAGCGGCTTCTTAGGGTCCCCATGGCCACCAGGAGTACATACAACTTAATTCTATATATAATATATAGAAATATATATGGTACTTAAAAAATATATATATTTTATGTCAAATAGACGATGGAAATTATACAACAAAATAACAATATTATGCAGGAGAAGAGTAAAAACATTGCTCTGGTATGTAACACTGGTATGTAAGCAACGCAGTAACAAATCCCTAATTAAGGACAGACAATAAGTAGTCATATTGGCGGCACCGGGATGCCCCGAATCAAGTTCAGCTTAGAGCCTCGTAAAGGCCTGGAATGGCACTGGTTGTAGCTCATAGGTTAAGGTGTTGGACTGCTGATCAGAACATCATGGGTTCTAGTCCCAGCCCCACCAAGCTTCCTCTGCTGGGACTCTAAGCATGACTCTTTAATACTTTAACTGCTCAGATGGACTAAAAACATCCCAGAAATTTAAATGTCATAGTGTAAATATGGGAACGTCCAAACAGACTGCTCATTCGCAAAACTGGCGATAGATTCTATATGAACGCCAGAAGATTTTTCTGCAACTATAAACTTATCGTCTTACAAATCTTTACGGACAAAGAAAAAGCCAGGACACAGAGACATTCTATAAGGGATGTTCAGGCTCTGGGGGGTCAGCGCTGGCAGTAATCGAACCTCCACTAAATAAAACTTCCTCCAGGGTCGTCACACACTCTGAAATCTGACCTCGGAATAAGATGAAATATGTAAAGAAATTGTGCAATCATGACTCAAGTGGTCAAGACTTTGGATTGTTGCTGTGCCAAGCTGGCTCTGTTGGGCCCCTGAGCGAGGCCCTTAGCACATATTGCTGTTGGGTCCTGACCAACACCTCCAAGAAAAAAAATAGACTTCCACAGTAACACAATGTAATATAACGCATGACAATAATACATTTATTCATTTATTTATTTATGGAAACTTACTACAGTTTGATAATCTGAATAATCTTTTAAAAAAATCTATTAAAATTAGATGTGTTTGGATTTTTGGAATACTTTTTTAGTTAAAACTTAAAACTTTTGGGGTTTTTTTGTCCCTTTTTTATAACTTCATTAACCATTTATCTGATATTTAATAATGTATCATATGATTTAGGGTTCATGCCAGAACATCACACGCTTCCTGAGAATTCCATACGGATTGTGATATAAATACAGAGCATTATATTATGTATGCATGCATGTACTAATAAATAAACAAATACTCTTTTAATACTAGGACGTGGAAAACACCAGCAGTTGATTCCTATAATAAACACATTGAGTGTGAGATTGTGTCTTTACCCGTCTGTTAACAGAGTGTATTTGTACTTGGTTCCCAGCTCCTTTTTCTGCAGCCAGGCCACCGCGTGCCGAAGAACACGCGGGAACGGATCCGCTTCGTCCACCATTTTCTAGAAATGAAATACGAACGTTATTAAAAAACTACAGCAGTGTTGAGTGACATGTTGTGTAGAGCGAGTGCTGGCTCTCCTGCACACACACCTGCGTTATTCCTGTTAGCTCCACGCAAAAATCGGACAGCTGTGGGTTTAACTGGGGTTTTACATATTCCTGAAAAGAGTCCACCTGCAGTCACATGGAAAAATCACGGAAAAGCAAGTTTCAGTCTGTGTCGCGGTTTAACTGTGATTTCTGGATGATGGGAAAAAATAATAATCCTGAACAAAAAGCTGGACACCAAACAGAATCCAACTGATTAAAATACACAGTCCACCTCTCCTATTTAAGACAATGCTAGCTGAAAGTTTTAATAGCTCCACCCCCTTTTGTATAATACTCATTTCAACAGGAAAAATGTAAACATTACTGCAGCAGCTGCACTTTTAAGTAAGTTTATTTTAAGTATCTAACTTGTTAAATATCTCGCTTTTATACAGAGAGATTCCAGTTCAGCGTCCTCCCTCACCCACTCACAATCTCCAAGGTGTGCATGTCCACGAGGACCATGGGGAACTCGATGATTTCGTGGACAAATTGGCGCGGGTTGTTCTCTTCGCACGTAGCCTCGAAGTCCACCACGCAGATGTAGTCGTAATACAAATCGTCAGAGTCGACCGCCGCCGCCTGCTTCAGCTTCTGCTTCTTATAGTAGTTCTTCAGGCGCTTTTTCAGTACGTCTTTTACACCTCTAACAAAAGCACACACAAATACACACACTTAACATTTAGCACTGTGTGATTTTTAACCCTATTTATTATTGATTTATTATGAAAAGTAAACAGTCTGTGTAGACAAACAGTCTGTGTAGACAAACACTACAGTCTGAATATACTACAGCAGTTGCCCAATTCTTACAGTTTCTTTATTTATTTACAGAACATAACACTTCACACTTTTATAGTCATACTATATACACACAGCCCTTATATAGATAGATAGATGGATAGATAGATGGATGGATGGATGGATGGATGGATGGATGGATGGATGGATGGATTGGGGGAATTGGAGGGGTGGGTGGTAAGGCAGGTAGGTAGGCAGGCAGGCAGGCCGACAGTATATATAATATATATTTTGAATATTCATCCAGTTGATTTAGGTATATTATATTAGGGTCGTGTATTGGGGAAGTGGTAGTTCAGTGGTTAAGGTGTTTGACTGTGAACCCAAAGATTGTGGCTTCGATTCCCAGCTCCAGCAATTGCTACTGTTGGGCTCCTGAGCAAGGCCCTTAACCCCCAATTGCCCAAAGAGCTAAAAGGTAAGTGGCTCTGGACGTCTACCAAATGCAGTAAGACTCGATTGATCTGTGCAGCACACGCATGAAGAGCGTTATTATTTTCTGTCTGTTTCAAGACCCATCACTTAATACCAGTAAGACTTACTCAATACCAGTAAGTCTGACTGGTTAGGAACAGTGTCTCACCTTTTAAAAGTAAGGTTCATATACCCAAATCATGCATGTACAAATAATTCAAGAGCAGTGTGCAAAAAAAATGAACTGGTTCTGACTTTTCAGGTGTTTTAGCCAAAATGTATGCATTTTCAACCATTTAACCGTTAAACAGAGTGAAAGTGTGACTGCTTTCTGCTTTCTCTCTCATTTAGCCTGTCCATTAATGGACACAAACCCCCTGAAGTCTTCACCACCACCAGACTGACTCATATCTAAAGCCTGCTCTTACCTGGTGTCCAGCTTGAGTTCGGTACATTTAGCACGCAGTTCTTCTCTGTTCATGCGGTTAATGGCACCGTTCGCCAGCGAGATCTCTTTATACACCGGATCACTGAAATCCGCAGGTGCTGTTTTGTTACAGGAGTCGTTTTTCTGTTCGGAGTCAATGAAAGCAGAAAAACAGACATATTAACACTGAACAATCAGCAGTTTGTTCTCAGTCTGTATACCGTATGTGCACTGATTTCAGGCGCAGCAACAGGAAACCAATGACATCATCACAAGTCACATTTTAACAGAAATGTTCTTGATTCTTTGCAGATGAGCTACACTGCGTGTCCGAGTCTCACACACACACTAATATTTCATTGGACCACATCATTCTGATGCACTTCTGCACTGTCACAACCTTTATTCCTGTCCAGAGTTGCATTATTCTTTCATTAAGTCTTTTCTAGCACATCCCAAAAATTCTGTGGTGGCCAGTCCATGTGTGAAAATGATGTTTCATGCTCCCTTAGTCACTCTTTCACCTGATGAATCCCGGAATTGTTATCTTGGAATATTACCGTGCTCATTCAATATATTTAGGTAGTCAGATGACCTCATTAGCACATAACATTGCTAAACCTGACCAACTGCCCCCACAGGCTTGTACGGTAGACACTTCACTTTATCCACCTTTCCTCTTACCCTGATGCACCCATCACTCTGGAACAGGGTAAATCTGGACTCATCAGACTTCTTCCAGAGTCGAATTTTTACACTTCCTAGCAAACTGAAGCCTTTTTTTTCCTGATTAGCTTCACTGATAAGTGGTTTTGTTAAAGCTACACAGCTGTTTGGTCCCAATTACTTGAGTTCCCTTCACATTGTGTGTGTGTTTGTGCGTGTGTGTGTGTGTGTGTGTGTAAATGCTCTACTGTTGGTTTTTTTAATGAATTGATTTCAACAAATGTTAGAGTGATTGCTGTTTACGATTATTCAAGATTTTTTTTCTCGACCACATTTCTTCCTGGGAGATAGATGATGGTTGGTTCCTCACTGTCCGCTCAGTTTTTAATGTGTTGGACAGGTCTCCATGCATGACGCATGCCAATAATTTGACTCTTCTGGAACAGATTAGCACAGGATGCATTAAATGCATTAAATTACCAGCGCTTCACTTTACAGTTCACAATTTAATGTTAAAAAATGGACAAAATTTATAATTTCCCCAAAATTCTACACATATTACACTATAATGACAACGTGAAAGAGGTTTGTTTAAAAACACAGCATATTTATTAAAAATAAATAAATAAATATCACAGGTACTCGAGTATACACAGCTTTTGCTTTGACAGTTAAAATTGCCCTCAGGTGCATCCTGTTTCCATGGATTATCCCTGGGTTAGAGTGTACCTGTGGTAAATTCGGTTGACTGTGCATGATATGGACAGGCACACACTATATATGGTCCCAGAGTTAACAGTGCATGTCAGAGCACAAACAAAGCCATGAAGTCCAAACAATTGTCTGTAGACCTCTGAGAAAAGGATTGCACAATGGCACAGGTCTGGGAAAGGGTTAAAGCACTGAAGGTCCCAATGAGCACAGGACTCCACCAGGACTCCAGAGCACAGCCTTAACAAGGGAGGTGACCAAGACCCTGATGGTCACTTTGATAGAGCTCCAGCTTTTCTTTGTGACGAGAAAAAAACCTTCTAGTTAAACAACCATCTCTGCAGCACTCCACTAATCAGGCCTGTATGGTAGGAGTGGCCAGATGGAGGCCATTCATCAGTAAAAGGCAGCCCTTTTCCAAAAGGCACCTAAGGACTCCGACAACAAAATTCTCCGGTCTGATAAAACAAAGATTAAACTGTCTGGTCTGAATGGCAATCATCATGTCTGGAAAAAACTAGGGACTGCTCATCACCTACAGTAAGGCATGGTGGTGGTAGCATCATGCTGTGAGGATGTTTTTCAGTGCCAAAAAACTGAGAGACTACTTAGAATAAAAATAAAGAATAAACAAAGCAATGTGCAGAGACATCCTTGAAGAAAACCTGCCTTTAAAGCACTCTGGGCCTCAGACTTGGGCCATGGCCTTCCAGCAGAACATGGACCCGAAGAACACAGCTAAGATAAAAAAGTGTGGCTACAACACAACACTGTGCATGTCCCTGGGTGGCCCAGCCACTGTCCAGACTTAAACCCGATTAAACATCTCTAAAGAGAATCTGAAAATTGCTCTTCACCAAAGCTCCCTATCCAACCTGATGGAGCCTGAAAGGTCCTGCAAAGATACCAACCTTCTCCCGATGGCCATCTTTAATACAGATAATGAGCTGATATTTATATAATCTGCAGTTTGTGCACCAGGAGAGGAGAAAACATAAGATACACTGATGAAACTGATATTTTACTAGTTCTGGTCTAAAAATAAGAGCAAGCATCAGTCCCTGGCTCTAAAAATGATTTTCGTGTCAGACATCAGTTATAATTTGTCGAATTTTATGTAAAATTTTTGTTAAAAAAATTAACTTAATCTTGTCAGTAGTTAAAACTAAACATTTACTGGTTGTATAAAGAAGCAGCAGAAATATTATTAACCAGACCAATGCATTCCATTCCATTCTGACTTCTAAAAGAAACCCACCCCATCTGGCAACACTGGGCGGGAACCCACCCCATCTGGCAACACTGGGCGGGAACCCACCCCATCTGGCAACCAACGGGGGCGGGAACCTACCTCATCTGGCAACACTGACCGTTTTAGTTACTGATAACACAACCAATATGGCTGCTGCTGAACTGGGTGAAGTGTAAGCTGCTACAGGGGAAGCTTTTATTTCCTGTTGATTCTCTGTATCTTTATTGTTGACTATCCAAATCAGTTCTATTTGTTTTATAGTCAAACAGTAAGAAATAAGTAAATCTTTATTAAACAAAAGATGCATCAACAATCGTTTTGGAATCGAATCGCAGATCTCTGAATCGGAATCGAATCGTGAACTTCCTAAAGATTCACACCCCTAATAACAACTGGCATTGACTGACCTGAGCCAATTACACGGCACAATTCAGTATCGACACCTAGAGTCGATTCTTGTTTTGAGTTCGAATCCGACTCTGGAGCTATAAGGAGTCAACGAATCAAGTAAAGAGTCGACTCCTTATGGTAAAATCGATAGCAACGGTATTAATGATCATTTAACACACACATACAGATTCGTGTAAATATTAAAATAATAGTTTTAGTCATACTAACCTGAGCCGGGACGCGGTCCCCCTGTTTAGTCTCACACTCCGTCATTTCGGCTTTAACGACTTCTGGACTCGTTTCCTCCATTACTGCTGTTACTTCCTCAGCGCGCGGACATAACTCTGTTCCGCGCCTCCTGCCAACACACAAGTTATAATAACCGCCTTATAACCGTTTATAACGCAGCACATATGTAATCCAACACTAAAATACCCATTTGTCACCTGTCACTGTACCTGAATAGAAAACAGAAAAACAGGGACGAAGAAAGATACCAAATATTGTGACAGAAAGCTTATAAGAGGAGCGCCATTAACCGCAGGAAGTGCTGAGTTTTTAAAATAAAAGTCCTGACGGACCCTCGACAATAAAATAATAAAGTTTTAATGGCTGTGCAGATATAAAATCTAAATAAAACTATGTTTATTATTATGTTTCTATGCGGTTAACACAAATATTCCACACAACCTCGCTTTCAATTCTTTTCTTATCGAATAAATACATTTAATAACAAAAATGGTGCTCGAGGGAGTTGTGAAAGAAAGAAAGAAAGCAACAAAAAAGAAATTAATAAAAAAATAATAAAAATGGAACAAATAAATATAAGAAAGAATGAAAGAAAAGAAGGAAGGAAGGAAGACAGAAAGAAAGAAGCAACAAGAACGAAATTATCAAAGAAATTAAAAAAACAAATAAATAAAAAAAGAAAGAAAGAAAAGGGAAAAAAGAAGAAAAGAAAAGAAGAATATATATAAATTATAAATGTTCCCCCCATGCTCTAAAACCCCCAGGTTAAAGCTCTGGCTTGTTGATTGGAAGGTGAACTGACACTATTGGGGTATTAAGCAGGTGTGGTTATAATAAAGGCTTAAAAAAGTCTAACCCTAATTACTAGAATAAAAGTCACAGTCCACTTCGTCTGTAAACAGCTGTGCATAGTTTTACTCTCAAGTGAGTTTAATTCGTAGCTTTGAGTCGGACTCTTTATGGAAGTCTGAGAAAATTTTAATATCTTTAATAATGTTTTGGCTTAGAAAAAAAAAATCCAGTTTTAGCTCCAGTTTGGGAAAGAAAAAAAAAAATAGAGTAAATGTATTAAAATGAAGGGGTGGCAGAGGCCAGTGGTTAAGTGTTGGACTGCTACCGGAGATTGTGGGTTCGATTTCCAGTACAAGCTGGCCAATTTACAACCCTATTCGCTTAGTTATATAAACAAAATAATTGTCACTCTGGATAAAAGGGTGTCTGCCAAAATGCTGTAAATGTAAAGTCGGGTGATTAATTACCCCTGTGCTTTACATCATGCACATCATCTCTTTACACCTGAAGCAGTTTTTCCCCTTAAACGGTGGAAATAAGTATTTTAGGTCCAGTGCGGTTTTCTTATGTAGCTGTGTCAAATCCCAGGATGAACCAAGATGAGACACTGCTGTGTCCTTAGACAAGTCCATTAATCCATAACCAGATGAATGTAAGCCCACTCTCAATGACGGTGTCTGCTATCAACAATTATTGTAGAATGTCAAAATGTATAGAGACGTGTGGAGAGACGTGTGGGACGCACCTGCTGTGTTCATCACCCAGTGCCGCACCATCAGGATGGATTCACTGATTTAAAAAAACGTGCCAAAAAGAAGTGCTGAATACAAAAAGACAAAAAAGAAGGAAACAGTTAAGTGACATTGTAATCACACGGTTTGGAGTGATTAAGTGAATAATGTAGAGTAAAGCATGGACTTCCGGCAAGACTAACTAGGTCAGCATAACTAAAAGAGAACCGAGGAACACAGACTTCGCTTAAGTACCGCAGCGCGAGACCATTTAGAGCTTTATAAGTTTAACAGTAGTATTTAAAATCGATGCGGTGTCTCACTGGAGAGGCAATGCAGTGTGGTATAGGCACTGGTGTGATGTGCTCGTACCTTTTAGTTTTAGTGAGGACTCTCGCTGGCTGCGTTCTGGACTAACTGAAGTTTATTAATGCACCTAGTTGAACATCCAGACAGTAAAGCGTTACAGTAGTCTCGTAGAAACAGTAGAACTCATTTTTCAGCATCAATAAGTGACAGGATATTTCTTATTTTAGCGATATTTCTGAGATGATATCCTGGAGAACGCTATCCTGCTAATATTGATATATGTAATATGATATATGTAAAGTTAATTCAGGGATTCTCTTCTTAATGAAACTTCACCTTCGAGCGTCCTTTAAAATGACACATTGGACACTTTATTATGTTAGAAATAACATTCTTTATTCAACAGCAACAAATTAAAACACATAAAAACGTTAAAAAGCATTAACAGAACATTCCCATGCATGTACAAAACAATTGTTCAGTGTGAGATGTGCAAATCAAACCCGAAACATGAACATTCACCCAAAAGTAAAGAACAAAACACCAAAAAAAAAAGAGAAAATGTCGACGTCGCAATAGAAACACTCTTTCTGGAACTCGAGTGAAAGTGAATCATAACCCGAAACGGGGTGATGCAACACATGAATGCTTAAAATTACATGATGATCTGCATTCTTCTAAATTAAATAACAATAAATTACACCAAACAGACCCAGGCTGAAATGAACTCTCTCTTTCTCTCACACACATGTACACACACACACACACACAGCATAATACACTGTATAAGAACTCTAACATCTGTTAACAATCCTGCTGTCAGGAAAACCCACTGGATTAAACATACACATGGAATATTATAATATTATAAGATTATCATCATTTTTAGCTTTATATTCTTCTGGTTCAGGTTTAAAAGGAAAGCTGGAGTTTACAGCTCAGGATTTACACACACCCGTACATAAAACAGCGTTCCATTAGTCTTTCCTTCTGCTTTTTCTATTAAAGATTAGCACAAATCACATTTTTACACTCTTTCCGGTATAAACACACCTGAACAGCGTAGTGTTGCTCGTTTACCTGTCATAGGTGTCCCATGATATTTTTAGATTGTCCAGATTACTTAAACTAGAAAAGGTTTAATTTTTTTCTGAAGTGAGGTGGATCAGTTGGACTAGCCAAGAATTACAGGAAACATCATGCTACATGTTCTAGGTCTAGGGTTAAATCACAAGATAATCAAGCAGCTCCTGGATCAGTGTGCCAGTCAGAATCCATGGGGGTTCTAAGTTCTCATAATCACGGATGGACAACCCACATTTGACTTAAGTTTTCTTTTTGTCGTGCTGGTTGTCCAACTGTCCCTTTCCAAACCACAGGTGATTACCTGAATCAGATGTGTCCAGTCAATCATAAGCTGGAAGATACAAATTAACTTGGACTTCCTTCTTTTCATGATCATCTAAGATAGTATCCTTCAGTTTCTGATGGACTGGACATACCAGATCCAGAGCAGGACACTGTAAACAAGAAGCAGGATAAAGGAACTTAAGAAACAAAGGTTGTCCAACCCTGACCATTAACGATCATGTGATCCAGTCGTTTGCTAGTTTCAATGCAAAAATATATTTTAGAAAAAAATTGTTTAGCCCAAATATTTCTGTAAAAAACACTTCCTGGTTATATTTTATATTCAGCATGGATCTATGCTAGCTAGACATGTGTCAGTAATACGGACCGAGCGCCTCGTACCCGGCGTAGCTAGACCACTCGGGGAAAATGCCATTCGAGCACCGTGGACTGCCGAACCGGTCGAAGTAATCGTCCCAGTCACTGTACCGCTGTCCACTGTTTGAGCTGCTCACACTCGGTTTCTGCAGAATAGAATGGGTAATTTTATAGTTCTGGCCCCGGTTGCTGTCCCAGTATGTGTTTCCATTCACCATGTATAACACAGCGAATTCCACACGCTCGTGCAGCTCCACCCGAGCCGGTAACTTCACCTCGAATGAGAAGGTGTCCCACTCAGATCCCAGGTACGTGTCGTTGACGTACTGGCAGTCGACGTCTGCGTGGCTTTTCCACGTATCGAACGTGATGCGAACCTTCACCGTCTTTTCATAGGACAGGTTTTTGACCTTGACTGTCCCAGCAATTGCTCTGTCCTTCAGCAAACAGTGCTCGAGACAGACCGAGTCTCTCTCCAGCCGCTGGCGGAATTGCAGGTAATCCACACTCGGCTGCTTGAAGTCCAGCACCAGCTTTTCCTCCTCGTCGGAGATGTAAAGCGCCGAAGCAAAGAGCTGCTGGATGCTGAGCGGGATATCGATAGGGTCGTCAAACTCGGAGAAAATCTTCACCACGGCAAGGGTCAGACCCTTATGGTCAGCAAAAGAGACATGCTTTTTGGCTTTGCTGTGTTTCTGTTCCAGACACTCAGCCTGCTGCAGTGAAGAGTGAAAGCTGAACTGAGTGACCGCACGCCTGTGCAGACATGGACGCAGGGGCATCTTACAATTCCCAGACATCCTGCTCTGGAAGTCATCGCTCGGCAGATAAACCGGCATTGCCAGTTTAACTGGCATGATGGAACAGTCCTAAACACTGTGTGGACGAGATAAAATAAGTGGTTAAAGAAAAGTTCTCACATGTTAACAAAGTGTACACTATGAATTATTCTCACAGGACAAATGGAAATAATTTTTGAGATTTATAAAAGTAATGTTTTTTTGGCATCTACTCGATTATGCAAAACACTAAATACACACTATAACGGCAGAAATATTTGGACACCTGAGCACCACATCCATATGAGTGTTTTAACACATCCTATTTTAAATTTAGTCTCACTCAGACTTTCATAATAACCTCTAAACTTCTGGAAATAAATTCCAGTACAGTTTTGGGAAATTTCCTACTCAGCCACAATAGTAATGATGAGATAATGTTGAGGTTTGGAGGTCTGGGGTTCAGTCGGGGGTTTAAGTTCATCACAAAGGTGTTTTGTTTAAAAGGGGTTGAGTCAGAATCAGGACTCTGTACAGGACATGAGAGATCTTTTCCTCCAATCAGAACACAGCATGTCTTCATGGAGATCAGGGACATTCTCAGGCTGGAATCGTAATTTTTCAGCAAACAGAGATATTCTGGCACACAGCTCTGACATTGTGTCAACAGTTTAGGAAAGACATAAAAACTATTAGAATTCCTAATAATATTTAATACGCATATTTTTTATACTGAAACCTCCAAAAAGTCGAGTTTATTATATAATATTTAGTATCTAATGTATAATGGTTAACTTTAATTTAACACAGTTTTATTTTAATATAATATATACTTCTATACCCTGTTTTTATCATACACACATTACACTGCTGACGGCCAGTGTAAAAGTTTGCTATCTCTGAGATATGAATATCTTGTATTTTGTGTAAATCAGTTGGTTAATTATTATAATGGCAAAAATCAGCTGTAAGCATAAACGCTTAAATCAGCTGTAAGCATAAACGCTTAAAATAAGTTAGCATTTTCAATGTCTGATTTTGCTTATTATGTTAATTATTAAATCAGGGGCACGGTTCCAACGAGGTTGAGCGCTGAGGAACGATATGGTGAGACTCAGATAAACACAGCAGGGAAATAAGGCCAGAGATAAGAACCAGGTCAGGGGTGTCACATCTTATCTGTAAATGTCTGCTGTCAATCAGTCAATCAGGAACCATGTGTGATCCCCGTGTGTTAAATCCGTATTTCCGCTGACTTTGGACACCTTTTAGCAGGTCGCAGGACCACGTGTTTATTTGCATTTACATTTACAGTATTTGGCGGACGCCCTTATCCAGAGCGACTTACAATATTCCTTGTTATACAACTGAGCAGTTGGGGGTTAAGGGCCTTGCTCAGGGGCCCAACAGACCACTTCCCCTGGACGAGGAGATGCTCAGAAACCAATCCAAACTCACCTCATCATAACTGTATTATAGTTACAGTTTAAAAAGCGATTAAAAAAGGTAGTTCTTAAATGACTTTTAGATTTATTCTAGTATAACTCATATAATATAACGCGTCTTTATTCTATCTTGTTTAAAGCAGTTTGAAGCAGTTTAAACATCTCTGGGTAAAGAAGCTGATCTTTTTATATTATGTCATCGTTTTCTTATTAAAATCTCAACCAATCTGAAAACTCCACATAAAATAAACTATACTTTACTCTTACTGCACGTTTTTACAGGCCACGAGGGACTTTTGCTCATCCATCTTCTTTTATCCCTGTATTATTTTTTCTGGGTTTTTTAATCATTTGGTAGGCGGACTGGTTAAACCCAGAACTCATCATTTTCCCCGCTATCTTCTCATATATGCATTTTTTTTACATTACTTTTCCAGTTTTTTGTTGGTTTTTAAAAATGGCACCTTTTAAACTGGGGTCTGTAGCGCCACCTAAAGACTGAAAGCGCCACCTAAAGACTGAAAGCGCCACCTAAAGACTGAAAGCGCCACCTAAAGACTGAAAGCGCCACCTAAAGACTAAAAGCGCCACCTAAAGACTGAAAGCGCCGCCTAAAGACATCATCGGTTCACTTGTTCCAGACTCGCAAGTTTCTTTTAAAAATGTCACACAATTACATCACTTTTATTTACACTTTCCTATGCACTTATTTAATTCTATTT
>VCAZ01000137.1:897500-980000 GCA_005784505.1 Bagarius yarrelli | reverse complement strand
TGTTGTTGTTGTGTTGTGTTGTGTTGTGTTGTGTTATGTTATGCTGTGTTGTGTTGTGTTGTGTTGTGTTGTGTTGTGTTGTGTTGTGTTATGTTGTGTTGTGTTGTGTTGTGTTGTTTTGTGTTGTGTTGTTGTGTGTTGTGTTGTGTTGTGTTGTTTTGTGTTGTTGGTCTTGGTTGTGTGTTGTGTTGTGTGTGTGTTATGTATGTCTGTAATCAAGCTCAACTGTGTTGATCTTGACATCTTACATACTTTTTTGCATAATTAATAGCAGATTGTTGTACTCAGAGTTTTGTATTAAATTAAAATTGAAAAAAAAAAGGAGATTGGAAACATTACTGTGTGTCTGTTAGCTATGATGCTACAATGCTATTTATTCAGTATTTAAATGTTCTTAAGTTTCTTAATGTTTTTATAACACTGAGGTCAATAAAAGTAAATCAGCAATGCAGAAACACGTTTATAATGTGGCAGTTGCGAATAAGGTTATTGTATCTGGTGGATATTTAGTTTTCCTACAAACTTTCTGCAACTTCCTGTTCCTGTATATCGGTGTGTCAGAAACCACATCAGAACATCTGTTTAAGACCAATCCATAATCTGTTTGATTAAGTCGAGATGAACCTGGCATGATTTAGAAGCTTAGCTAGCAAACATAGTATAACGTTGACTCCAGATCAGACAGCAAAATGAAAGAAGAATACTTTGGAAACCAAACATGTCCGGTTTTATTGCCCATGTTTAAATAAAATGGAGGATGGGGAATGTGGTGGATGGGCATGATTTTGCAGAGTAGGATGTGATCCTGGATTATTAACATCCTGGATTAACATCTCAATCAACCAATCATAACCATCTGATGTCATGGGTGTAGGTAAAAAACATGGAATTATAACGATTCCCCATGAAACATAAACTTAAAACAAAAAACAAGAACCATAACCTTACAGAAATACTTTAATGTCTGTAATACATCACATGCTGTACTGAACAATTATATCCAACATGTGTGTGAACATTTCCCTCACCTTCAGGACCAGGAATAAATGTGTGTGTGCAGTAAAATAGATTTAGGTGTGTGTGTAGTAATAAAAAGTAAATGTATAGATATATTTGTAATTTATGGTTATAAAATCAGTCTTGTGATTGTTAAATGTTTAAAGGTTGTGATTTAATGTAATAATGTTAAAGCCTGTTTTATAGTAAGAATGTTGCTCTATTGCGGTTCTACAGGTTCACCATTTTACACTCAATTGTTCATTAGTGATTCTTTATGATTCACTGAATCAATTCATTCATGTTTATTTTGGATCATTAGAATCAGTACAGTCTAAATTCACTCATGTTGTTTCCTGATTATCAGCTATTATTTTAATATTGTTTGATCACAGCCTACTTGGCAAAATCATCTCCGCCGTCTGTGGTTTTGATGATTAAGAATATTCAATTTTTGGTCAAACATTTAAATGTATTTATACAAAAGCCCTGCACGAGTAACACACAAGTACAAGCTATCCTCTTTTTTTCCTAATGAATAACAATTGTCACTTTGATTGACAGCAAACAGAGAAAAGCTGTGTTTCCCACCCACAGAGCAGGACACTTAGACATTGCTGGGTTCCCTGCCCCCCGAAGACATTGTCAAGATTCGTTTTAACTCCTACTAAATGAGCCAAACGTCACAGAGGAAAAAAAGGAACCAAGACCAAAAACTTAATTTCTATCTATAAAATTTTAATTTCTATTTATAAGATGTGCCTTTCCCTAACTGATGCCACGAAGCCGGAAGCACATCGTTGTCTAGAATGTTCTGTATGTTGTAGAATTATATGAATTATATTTTTCTTCACCTGAAACTAAAGGCCCAAACACCGTCCCAGTATGACGTACCCCTGTGCTCCATGAAGTTCCTGAGCTCCATAAAGACTTGTGTGTTCAATCTTTCCAAGACAATTGGAAGGACTGATCTACAGTCATGATTACATTATAGGAGCTTTTCAGCAGAATAAAGTTTAATTTATATTGAGTTCAAATTTGCATAGAATTTTACCTTTTTTTCTTTAATTAATTAATTAATTACCTGAATTGCTTTAAATAACTTTGTCAAGTCAAATGAAGTCCCCTTTATTTATTAAGCGCTTTTAACAATTGAGATTGTTTCAAAGCAGCTTTACAGAATCACATCAGAGAAGACATCATTAAACAATCACTAACACACTGAATTTAAATCATAACTATAATTCAGTTCAATTCAGTTTTATTTGTTTGGCGCTTTTTACAATGGTGATTGTCACAAAGCAGCTTTACGCTACGAAGAAATTATGAGACGAAAATAAAGCAGAAATCAGTTTGAGCAAGCCGGGGGTGACGGTGGCAAGGAAAAACTCCCTGAGATGGAAATAGGAAGAAACCTTGAGAGGAACCAGACTCAACAGAGAACCCATCCTCATTTGGGTGAAAAACAGGTAGCAGGAATTATGTAGATACACTGTGTTAAATCATAAATCCTTAAAGAACAGCTGGAACGTCTTTATGGTGGAGTGGGACGTCCTTGGTCACCCTGGTGATGTATCATCCACTGGAGCAGGTCACAGGTAAGGGTCCGACAGGGCCGGGGTGGAGATGGGGTCTGGATCACTGGCAGCTCGTGAGAGAGAGAGAGAGAGAGAGAGAGAGAGAGAGAGAGAAACTCCATCAGTGACAGAATGGAAGAAAAAACCTTGGGATAAACCACGTCCAGTCGGGGGGTCAGTTCTCCTCTGACCAGATAAACCAGCAGGTTCTTCCATACTGCAGTAAAGATTCTGTGGTTTTGTCCGGATGGCCGTCTAAAAGACAAGATATTACTGAAAAACTGATGTGTCTTTAATCTAGGGTTAAACTGACGGTGTGTGTGTGTCTGCCTCTCAAACAGTGCAGGGTAAATTATTCCAGAGTTTGGGCTCTAGATAAGAAAAGGATCTGCCATCTGCAGTTGATTTTGTTATTCTAGGTTTTATCAGATTGTCAAAGTCTTGAGAGCGCAGCGGACGCGGAGGACTATAATAGGATAAGAGCTCACATGGAAGAACGACTCATCAGCTTTCAGATTTTATACACGCTAAAGAGTTCCAGACTCTAAAGACTCCCGGAGTATTTCAGTGGCCCATGCATTACTTCTGTGTTCCACAAATTCTGGGTAATTAAATTCTGTATTCTTTAAGTTCTTTGCTAGTTCTAAAGACTAGATATGCTAACCAGGAGTAACTATCACTACATTAAAAAAGACTTTTTCCATAACAGCACAGAGAAAAATGTTTCATTTCTTATACCAAAGCAGGTCGACACATGTTATTAATTAAACACTAATAGTGACAAATAGTGAATATGTTTATAGTTAAATATAGTGATGTAAAATGACAACAAAACTTTAATTTATAACTTATATAGCAGCTATAACAGGCCAAAAATCACAGCCTGGTGGTTACTGGGAAACTGCTGTTCATCAGCTGCTCTGTTATAGAGCATCCTGGACAATATAGAACCACAGCGTTACCTCTCATTGTGCTAACGCTAATAACTCTTTCCATAAACGTAATTCAGTTCAGTTATCTCTTTACACAAAATGACACCATATCAGTCAAACTGATTTTTAATGTATTAATACTGAGTGTTAAATTACATAAAGCTTTTTTTAATCCAAGTCTGTCAATAAGATGTTACCAAAAACTATTAGAATAAGCATGTAAAAGCAAACAATTCAATTGTTTTATTCAAACGCTATAGGCAGCACAGTGGCTTAGTGTTTTGCACTGTTGCACCACAGTAAAAAAAATCTGTGTGGAGTTTACATGTTCTCCCTGTGCTTGTGTGTGTTTACTCCGGGTTCTCAGGTTTCCTCCCACAGTGCAAAAACATGTATGTTAGATTGATTGGTGATTCTAAATTGCCCATACGAGTGAGTGTGAGTGTGAGTGTGTGTGGCCCTGTGATGGACTGGTGACCTGTCCAGGGTGTTCCCCCCTGCCGTTCACCCTTTCAGAGACGGCTGGGATAGACTCCAGCAGATCCCTGAGACCCTGAATTTGGAAAAAAAAGCGGGTGTAGAAGATGAATGAATGAATGAATGAATAAATGAATGGAGTTAAACACTGACTGACCAGTGAGTATACCGGAATACTTATAACACTCCACTGCGTCCAAAACCTTTAACTTTAGTAATAAATAATATATTCCATGAGTTCTATACTCTGGAGACTCCCCTCAGTATTTAGTAGGCTGGATGGAATGATTTCTCTTACACTTATACAATGAAAGCAATAAACTACTGGGGAGGATGAGTTACCATTGTGTATCACAGGTTGGTGTATTCTTAAGCACTACATGAAGCTGAATAAAACTACCAGTGATAGAATTAGATTATTACTTTTAAATAAACACTATAATAAAAACAATGGTTAGAAATAATTCCATTCATACAGAATCTTTTTTAAATTATAGCACAGGTGGTTTGAACCTGACTGCTCAGAAAGTCTGTGTTATTTTTGTAAAGATAGGTCAGAGGTTTGGTTCCTGCCTTCCTGAGTTGGAATCTCCTTCCTACCTTTTAGGGCTTTCCTCTAGGTTTTCTGGCTTCCTTGCCCCATTTCAAACAAATGTAGTGTACACTGAGTAAAACATCTTTAAATTGCAAAGTTCCAATTCACCCCGAAGGTGTTCGGTGGGCTTTAGGTCAGGAATTAAGTGCAAAACACAGGAATTAAGCCCTACAACTGGAAAGTATGGCACCCTGTTGGTTTTCTTCCATGGCACTCCCACCCAATTACCCTAAACAATATAAAAATTAAATCCTAATAAACAAACAACAAATGAAGCGTAAACAGCACCATGAATTTATTTATTATGAATGCATTAACTGTGTCACGGACATTTCAATTCTCTTGCCTCTCGATGGGGGTAAGAGCATATGGCACCTCGTAGATTCTGCTCCATTGACAGGCGCTGCCTTTTTGTTTTTTTACAGATGTCAGGGATGAGAATGCTTTAAAACAGTTGAAAACGGCAACAGCACATTGACTGCATATTCTGAGATGGATGGTTATTCGTGTCCCACATTCCTGTAGTGGGTTTTTAGAGTTGCAGCTATAGATTTTAATCAAACCCGTGTCTTATGAGCGAGGTCCTCCGATGAAATTAAAACCAAGCGTTCACTAAAACAAAGGGTGGAGCTGAGCGGAGTGGTGTGGCAATTCTCTCCTGAGACTAAACTTTACATATGAATACAATATCAGTGTTATTTACTGTTTTAGTTTGGAGTTTGGCTCTTATTAAAGTTATTGTTAGGGTGTTTAAGAAAAAAGTTGAGATTCTGTGGCACTGACTGGCCAGTTGTCACATCACCCATTTTGGAAAGAATTTCTTTCTGTACATCCCAAATATGTGTTTGTGCTGTTTGCTTTAAATAAAATAAAAATAATTTTCAGCTAAATATTAAAAGCAACACATTTTTGCTATTTACTGTATATGTAATCCAAAATAAATGTTTACATTTCCAATATTTTAAAATCAGGTCATGCGAGACAGGAAATGACGGGACAAAAACTGTCAATAGACATTGTCATTTATCTGTGTGTGAAAGTACGTCAGATCTGAATAAAAGATTCTTTTTCAAATACAGACCAGGACACAGAGCTAGAACTTTCCTCAGCTATGAAGGTATGAAGAGCAAAAGTGACCTCTGGGTTTTTGCTTACCACCCAAAATACCCGGTGTCTGGCCATATAGGTATGTGGCATTCAGGGTATAGGTTAGGCAGTAGTAGGCTCGAGTTACATAATGTGAAATGGAAACACACATGGACCTGTCACCTGCCAGAACTTACCACTGCTCAGAATAAGACTTTTCTGTATGGGTGTGTGTGTGTGCACATACAGTGTGAGCTGAAAATACCTCTTTATAAGATAAATTATTTACTCATAGCCATTTCCTGGTTTTGAAACATTTTTGATTAGTGCACAAACATGATTCGGTAAACTAACGGCGGCCTAACAGGTCTTTCTGAAAGTTGTGGCTCGGTACACAATGGGTTAAATCTCAGGTTTCTTTTCGTTAGTTAGTTAGTTAGTTCATTCATTAGTTATGTTGCAGGTGGTTGTCCTGCATCACTAATAAACAAGCTACAATTAGTCCAAAATGCAGCTGCCAGAGTTCTTACCAGGTAAAGAAACTATAACCATGTAAACACAACTTTATCATTTCTAAACTGAGTTTCGAAATTGACTACAAATTATTGCTATATACCTACAAGGCCCTAAATACTTCTAGTAGTTCCCCAGAATGTCCACTAAAGGTAGTAGAGTGTTCTCACATCTACCTCCTACACTTTGCAATATCCATCCTGACAATGTTCGGGCCATAAACACACTCTCCCAGTTTAAATGTAGATTAAAGACACATCTCTTTAGCCAGGCTTACACATAACCCATAATACACCCCATAACCACGGTCACCTGTACATCTTGCACTTCTATCATTATAAACATCAGCTACACTAATTCCTCTTTACTTGTTTCTATTTTTCTACTCATCCTGAGACACTGAAATATTGCACCAGCTTCAGATGTTTTCCGCTCCATATAGGAGATCTCGACCTGTGAAGATCCTGAGGCAAATTAAGATGTTTCAGCACCAGTTGGATTCCGCTTCATGAATTTTTTTGACATTTAAAGAGATGACAGAATTTAGAATGGTGTTACATCTGCAATGATAAAAATAGCTGAAGGCTTTAGTCCACATACACATCAATATGCCTAATGACGTACCGAGGCATGGGACACAACCAATCATGGAGGCAGGTTTAAAAATCTTAAAACGTTAAACTTTTATTCATTTGAATAATTATTGATATTTATTAAATGAAATAAAAACAGTTTGTATGGAGAAAAACAAGCTTTTATGCGGGTGTAGGGAAGGGAAGGAAAAAAGTGATTCATTGATGCATTGCCATTCTTTCTTCAGCGATTCCTGAACTGAATCAATTCCAGAATCAAAGTCCAGAATCAATTCTAAATTCAAATAAGATGGCGACAGTGCGGGCCTGCATGTGCAAGACACAGAAAAATGATAAGTGTAACCTATTGTTTTTCGCAGGTTCACCTAAACACTTAAATTTAATAAAATAAAGAAAAGAAAGAACTGGTTTATTAGATAGAGACATGTATGCAGAACCTTTCCTTCTGTCTCACACCCCTGTGCGCATGCACTCTCACCAAACTACGGCAAGCCCTGAGGAGAAAAATGCATTCACACACACACGCACAGAATGAGCGCCGACACAAAATTACCACATCTTATCTTAATAAACAGTTTATTGTGTTACATAAGCACTGACTGACACACGTATGGATGCTGGAGAACTTACCTCATTTCAACAAAAGTGGACATCAAATCAACATCAAATGTAAAATGGACTGTGTGGAAACACTTTATAAAACTTCCACTGGATTCTAAAGAAAAGCTGAACTGAATGACTCGGTCAGTGGCGGTTTTATTGCTAAGGATTTGTGTCGGTTCTCTGTGGTGGATAACACAGGGTTTCACACACAGACTGTTACAGGTACAGTGTTTCCTTACGGCGTTATTTAAGTGTTCTTCATAAACGTTATAATAATCTGACGTTTCCATGTTTCATTCAGAGCTTCAGTTCATCCTGAACACTGAACTTTATTCATCAAAGAATAATTTAAGAAAATAAATCATCTTTTTTAAGATGGATGATGATGTCATACAGAAATTCACACTCAAAAAGCAAACAAAAAGCATAGAAACTCCAATTCTGGGAAAAATTTAAAGATGTAAACACGTATTTACAGAAGAAGAATTCGAAAAAAAGTGTAGATTTGAAATCAATTTTTGATTCTTTGATCAGACCGGGACTCTCGGAATCTCGGAATCGGAATCAGATCGTGAAGTACCTAAAGAGTGTAACCCTGCGTGCTATAACCCCCCTCCCCCAATGCCAAGCAAAATATTAATCCAAAACTGTTTTTCCATATTTATTCTCTTTAAAGCTGCTTTGAGACAATGTCCATCTGTTAAAAATGCAATAGAAACTACATTTGTTACCTGTTACACATATAACAACAGATATAAATATCGACAATAGAAAATCGAAATATCAAAAAAAGATAATTCTAGCTTCAGCATCAGTTATTGTTTACATTAAAATGTGCTCAAAACCTGGAAATGGAACCTTAAAATGGTGCTAAAAAAAAGGAAAAACATCATGTGACTGCATGATCTTCTGGCTGAAACACTTTGTTGGTGAGAGAAAAGAAAGGAGACTGACATGAAGTCTATAGTAACCTGAATAATCACTCACGCATAAAAAGCATCTCAAAACACACAACACCTTAAAGCTTGCGTCGGGCTACAGCAAAGGACCACATCAGCTTTTGTCAGCCAGGAATAGAAATCTGAAGCTGTCAGAGAACAGACTCCACCAAGCTGGACAGTTGAAGATGGAAAAAGACAAATTGAGGTTGTTGAGTAATTATTCTTTAACTTCAAAATTATTCCAGGAGGTCTGGAAAGCAGAGGTTTTTACCTACACGATCTCAGTCCATGAACATTAAACAGCACATCAGTCTTTCCACATAAAATGTGTCTTCTCTAAACCATCCAATCATTTTTTGTTCAGTAACGCTTTAAGAAGGATAAACATTATGGACACTAGAGGAGGTGCAACAATCTGTAATGCCCTAAAACACAGTTTAAGTTGTTTATTAATATTTAACATTAATTTAACAGTCTCAAACTGATATATGAACTTGAACAGAGTGCAACAACTTTTACTCCTTCACCACTGCCTCATAACATAGAATACACACCGGTCTGTCTCCTCATAGCATAGACATATGTCCCCTCGCCCATCTTTCACTAAATTGTCTTCCTTTAATAATCTTTGTTTTTGGAACTAATTGTTGATATTTTCAATGTCTGCTTGTTGGAAACACTGAACTCTAGTGGTGGGATGTCACTTCGCGGGTCACAAAAGCAAACTGCATTGTGGGAGATGCAGTTATGAGTAATGTGTGCATCAGATGAGCATGGACCTGATTTAGGACAATCATGTGCATTTTCATTTACAGCATTTGGCAGATGTTCCTATCCAGAGTGACTTACAATTATCTCTTTTATACAACTGAGCAATTGGAGGTTAAGGGCCTTGTTCAGGGGCCCAGCAGTGGTGGCTTGGTGGTGCTGGGGATCGAACCCCGGTCTTTCTGGTTTTATTCCAACACCTTAACCACTAAGCCACCACTTCCCCTTTTTGATGATTGAAACCTGTTCCTTAGGCGGTCATTATCTACCTGTGTAATTGATAATAAAGATAAATATAATGTATACTATATAAACAAATGTTTGCACACACCTTACCAAACTCCCCACATATGTGTGTCCTCATCTAGACTGTCTTTCTAGACAGCGATGTGGTGTAGTTGTAGTGAGTTAAGATGCCGGCTGCGCGGTTGCACTCCAGTGACCCAGGTTCAATTCTGGCTTGGGTCCTTTTCAGGTCCCTCCCTCTCTCCTCTCTTTTATCGTCATTTTACCCGTATAGAGCAGATGCAGTACACAGTGAAACGAAACCATCTTTCTACATGATGAAAAAAACATAAAACAACACACAACTACACAAAACAACAAATAGCAACTGTACATTAAACAAAGAACAACACAGAACCATGGTAGAATCTGTTCTATCCACATAAAGTGCATAGTGTGCAGCTTTAATGTGCGATAAACAATACAAAAACACTCCAGGCAGATACATGCAATAGCGCCAACCAGAGTATGGGCTATGTTGAAAATTAGTAATATTGGGTAAAATTGTGCATTAAAATTAGGGTGTAAAACAGCATTAAAATAACCATAAAGAATATATGTCAAGTCAAGTCACCTTTTTTTTAAAATTGAGGTTGTTTTCAAGCATCTTTACAGAATTACAGCAGAAAAGACATCATTATACACTCATTAAAACACTCAATTTGATTAGTATCTATAAATTGTAAGTAAGTAAGAAGTAAGTAAGTCATAGACGACAGTGGAAAGAAAATCTTTCAAATCTATTGGATATTTAATAGGGAGCCAGTGCGGTGCTGACTGAACCGGGCTAATATGATCATACTTTTTGGTTCTAGTAAGAATTCTAGCTGCTGAATTTTGGACCAGCTGGAGTTTGTTTATTAGGAGTGCAAAACAACCACCCAGTAAAGTGTTACAATAGTCTAATCTTGAGGTCATGAACGCATGAACTTAAATTTCTGCATTTGACCTTGAGAGCATACGTCGTAGTTTAGATATATTTTTAAGATGATAAAATGCATGCAGGTTGCAAAGAAATATATAGCTGAGAGTCATCAGCATAGCAGTGAAAGCAGAAAACGGTCCTAGAACTGAGCTATGGGGTAGTCCATACTTTACTTGCAAGCAATATGATACCTTTTTATTTACTGCTACAAATTGTTGCCGGTCAGATAAGTAAGATTTAAAGTAAGATGTCAACTTACCTCCGCTGATGCCAACAAAGCTTTTTAAAAGAATGTTGTGGTCGACAGTGTCAAATGCAGCACTGAGGTCCAATAGCGCTAATAGGGAGAGACAACCATTATCAGCTGATATCAGCAGGTCATTTGTAACTCTATTTAGAGCAGTCTGTGACAGGGTCTAAATCCTGACTAAAATCCTCCCAGATATCATTTTTCTCTAAGAAAAAATGTAATTGTGATGATACGACCTCTTTAAGTATCCTAGACAGAAATGAGAGGTTTGAGATCGGTCTGTAATTAACTAGATCTTTGTGATCAAGTTGGGGTTTTTTAATGAGCGGCTCAATAACAGCTAGTTTAAATGTTTTGGGGACATATCCTAATGACAATAATGAATTAATTATATTCCGAAGCGGACCTATGACTTCAGGAATTACCTCTCATAGGAGCTTAGACGGAATCGGGTTTAACATACATGCTGTTGGTTTAGATGATTAAAAAAGTTTATAAAGTTCTTCCTCTCCTATAGTAACGAATGAGTGGAATTGTTCCTTGGGGGATCTATGGCGCACTCTCTGATGCAATACTGCGGCTGTTTGCTGCACGTTCACAATTTTATCTTTAATAGTATCGATCTTGGAACTAAAGAAATTCATAAATTTATTACTGTTGTGCTGATGGGAAATGTCAACACATGTTGATGCTTTGTCTTTAGTTAATTTAGGAACTTTAATAAATAAATACCTAGGGTTATGTTTGTTCTCTTCTAGAAAAGATGAAAAATAATCAGATCAAGCAGTTTTTTAAGCATTTCTGTAGAATAGGCTACTTTCCTGCCATGCAAAAAGCTGCGGTCCACTTTTCAGGCTGCTCTCTTTAGGGTGGGTTTATGCTCATTATACCACAGTGCCAAACTCTTTTTCTTAATCTTTATTAAGCGTAATGAAGCAACTGTATTAGAATAGACAGTCTCCGTATTTTCTATTACAGTTTTTCCAAGCTGTTGGATATGCTGGGGAATTGGGATAAATCAGGAAGATTACTTACGAAAAGTAAGAAGATTACTTACTTTGCGGATGCAGTGTGTGATGTAAATGTCTGTGATAGAGCAAAGAGAGAGATCCTCTCAGCTGTCCTTACAATGGGTGGCGGGAGATGAGCTTCACAAGAAGTGGAGATGCTGCTGGGCTTTTTTGCTGATAGAGCTGGTGTTGAGTGACCAGTTGAGATTCTCCGCTGCAGTTTTGTTGACATTCAGAGAGAGGTTTTTTGCTCGTTTTTTATGCTGAGTTGCCGATCTTGCTGATGAGACCCACCACGGTCGTGTTAGCGACAAAATTAACGATCTGATTTGATTTGTGTGTTAATGCACAGTCATTAGTTAGCACAGTTAATAGCAACGGGCCTTAGTGCTTGGTGTGCTGGAGATACTGCTTACATTCTGGACTGCTTAAGGTCTCCCAGTCAGAAAGTCCAGAATCCAGTTGTAGAGGGAGGTGTTCAGGCCCAGCAGGCTCAGCTTCTCAATCAGGTGCTGGGGAATTAATGTGCTGATTCTGAACTAAATTCTATAAACAACATCAGTACACAAGTGTCCTTATCCAGATGTGTGAGGGCCAGATGGAGAGATGTGGCAATGGCACATGGCGTCTGTGAAGCAGTTTGGACCATATGCAAACTGTAAGCGGTCCAGTGAAGGTGGCAGCAGCGTCTTCATGTGCCTCATGACAAGCCTCTCAAAGCACTTAATCACAATGGTTCTGTAGTCACTGAGGTAGAGACTGTGATAGAGGTTTCGAGGCACGTGGGAAAAACAGCACTGCCAGGAGTGTATATGTAAGTCTGTAAACATTTAAAAAGCTTGTGATTTGAGGGGGTGATTTGATTTTAGGGTAAGCTTTTACCACTTTGCGTTCACTTTTGTTGTTAGTGAATGCATATTGTTTTTTATATGTTTGGCCTCATGTGAGCGTTGAAATGTAAGTCATGCCTTTTGTTGTTTTTCCTTCGAAAACATTTCCCTAGTGGACAACATTAGTATTACAGCCTTTATCCCTGAATCTGATTTATATAAATGGCTAAATGATTAAAATGATTACCTTACCTTACCTTAATTACTCAATTACTGATAATAAACGCAAATGTAACTCAAATTTGCTAATTTAGTGTACATTTATTGCATTATTTTCACTTTAACATTTAGATATAGATCACTTTAACATTTTCAATATTTCAACTAGCAGTAATGACAAATTACCACCATTTTTTCACACTGTTCGCTAACTTAAGCTGAAAGTTTTATATGATATATTCTATTACTTACTACCAACATCTGCCTAAAGGTCCAGTGCAAATGTCAGACACTACACTTATCTTACTTTATTATTTTTAGGCTGTATTTATTTGATTAATTTATATTAGCATTTTTCTTTTAAACATGATTTATTTAAAAAAAAAAAATTAATTCCTTATCCGAACCTCACTCAGTAAAATAAAACTTCGAAGTAACCATTTAGGCAGATTTATGCATGTAGTGTGTTTTTCCCAGCCAAGACAAATGTTTCATCAATACAGCTGTTATGTAATGACTTGGACTATAATTAGAAAGGCAAATTAGGATGGCAATCATTTACCAGAACAAACTTTTAGCAAAGCATTTTGAACCACCTGATTTGAAATTTACTTCAGATTGCATGATCTATCAGGACACACTTCTGCCCGAGCCCAGCTGTGCTGCAATAGTCAATATTTAGTCAGCGGCAGATGGTTTGCTTATTGAAGTTCAAGGAGACGAGTAATGTTTTACAAATAGCTGCTCGCCAAAAACAACCAAAGACTTTGAACCACATTTTTGTGAGTGCTTGTATTAATAGTAAGTCTATGTGGAAAAGGTCTGGTAAAAACATACAGGGTTAAACTGGGGTGAATGTTTGGCCAGATAACGATACTTAATTATAAATAAAAAAAGGTTTTTTTATGTTCCATAACAACATACAAGATTTATAAAGATGTTGATAACATTAATTGTCTATTACGTCATCACACACTTAATAAAAACCTACCTGAACTTCATGTTTGTATGTGTTTTGCTCAGTAGTTAACAAGTAACTATGCAGGACGTAATGGGTAGTCCTACATTTTAATTAATACTGTTAACTAATATAGAAGTGAGATTAACTAAGCAGTAAGTAATAACTCATTTATTACAAAGGAAGTTCCTTATTAGTTATTCGATTATTACTAAAAAACAGATTTGTCATTTAGTAGAACTACTTGCAAACTACGACCAATTAATAACCAATTTATTATTAATTACTATAATAATCCCCCCCCTCGGCTACAGATTGAGATTGTGACTTTTATCAATAATAATAATAATAATAATAATAATAATAATAATAATCTAAATTTGTTCAAAAATTGTAAATAATTAGAAAGTGATGCCGACAAGCTCATGATTGGATTAGTTCACTATCATCAGAGCTCCATTCAGTTCAATTAATGAGATCAGATAAAAATGATTGTTAAATAACGATGATCTCTCGTCAAAAACAATTTTTATCCTAAAAAAGATATTGACTGCATTTATATTGTGTTAAGCACAAAACCACGTTGCAAGGTTCATGTTTTGTTCATGTTTAATTCCATATTTCTGTGCTAGCGTGCTAAGCTAAAGGTTAGGTTAGGGCTCCTTTAGTTCATGTTTATTGTTTTGTCTTAATTAATATTCTAAAATTAAATTAAATGCAGGGGTCTTTCTGTGTGGAGTTTATATGTTCTCCCTGTGCTTGTGTGGTGTTTACTCCGGGTTCTCCGGTTTCCTCCCACACTCCAAAAACATGTATGTTAGATTGCTTAGTGATTCTAAATTGCCCATAGGAGTGAGTGTGAGTGTGTGTGTGTGTCCCTGTGATGGACTGGTGACCTGTCCTGGGTGTCCCCTCCTGTCTTTCACCCTTTCAGAGACGGCTGGGATAGACTCCAGCAGATCCCTGAGACCCCGAATTAGGGAATAAGCAGGTATATAAGATGAAGATGAATTTGGCACAGTAATTTGATGAGCTTGTCAGCATCACTTTCTAATGATTTACTGTTTACTAATTATTTTTAAGATCAATTATTATTATGTTAAACGTTGAGAACGTATAGCCATCAAACTTTGGTATGAGTTACAATTTCAACCTGTAGCTAATTTGAAAAAAACAATGCTAGAGCTAATCACTGTCTTTCTTTAATGTTATGGTACATCACTAGTAGTTCATGCAGACGTATACGGTAACACTCGAGTAATTAGTAATTAAATTCCTTATGAACACAGCATTGAGTATAATAAAACAGATAATTGTGTGTGTGTGTGGGGGGGGGGTAAATTCCAAATTAATGCCAAAAATACTTATTTCTGAATCTCCCTGGTCGTTTGGGCAGCTATGTTGCCACTGTAGGGGTATCTGGCCCTTCTATCTACACCGACACCTTTAACCAATAAAAATCCAGACACCCTTTTACAACACCTCGTTACAAAAACATGTAAAACAGAGGGTAGGGGAATGGGGTAGAAACAGAGTTGGGCCTTACTCTTGAAATTATGAAACATGGATTTGGGGTATTTCCCAATTCTGCCACAATATTTTTATGTTGAGTTTAGACACTATTGTTGGTTAAGGAAGTCTGAGGCTCAGTCTGTGTTCCAGGCTATTCCATAGATGTTCAGTGGGGTTGGAGGTCAGGGCTTTGTGTAGGTTTTTTACTTCAACCATGTCTTTAATGAAGCTCAGGGGCTTTATCATACTGAAACACTGTTTGCTTTCAGTAAAAGGAAAATAATAAAGTGCTACAACAGACAATGACATTGTAGAAAACTGTGTGATTTGGACTTTGTAGCAACAGCTGGGAACGGCACATCTAATCTGGTTTGTTGGTAGGGTGTTCCTCAATAACACTGCTTATCACAGGAGAAACACCTACCTGTGCACACCTACCTGTGCTGTGGGTTTTGTAATAAGTAGCTTTATTGTCCATACCTCTTTGTTGGGAATTACAATACACCTGCACTCTTTACGGCTATTTTCTCTGTTGTAACGACTGTAAAGTTCCTACTTTGTGCAATGTTGATTTCACCTCTATTTGTAGTAAATAAAGTGAATGAGGTGATTGTTCGAGATTAAAATACATTATTTATTTATTCCTTAATCAGTAGCAGGGCTTTTATTCTGGTCTTGCTTATGGTGGATCCAGAGCCAACAACAAGATTTGCTATGTGAGCACTGCTAAACACTCCTCAATAAGTGAGATTTAAAAAAAGAATTGTACTACTGTCTGGCCATCAGAGGGCGCAGTGATGCAAATTCCCCAAGGTGTCAAAGTCTCAAGCTGGTCAGGTTTTAAATTCCGTTTTACATCACTGTCAGTAAATCTTACAATGTTTACATGCAACCAGAATACTTCTTTAGTATTCAGATCACGAAGTCTTTGTGTAAACACCTTATACTGGAGCAGCAGTGTTAACGTGGTGGTGCTGGGAATCAAACTCACAATCTTCCGCTACCACTTCCCTATTAATAAATAAACTGATAAATGGGGGAAACAACATACTGTACTGTTTCTTCTGCTTACCTCATTTAAAAATCTACTGAAATGCACCTACTCGATAGTTTAATATCAAAGACCAACATTACCAACTCTGAAACAAATAATAACTAGGTTTAATAAAGATTTGAGGCTTTACAATGTTTAGCACTGTAGCCTCACAGCAAGAAGGTCCCGGGTTTGATTCCCCTGCAGGGGTCTTTCTGTGTGGAGTTTGCATGTTCTCCCTGTGCTTGTGTGTGTTTACTCCGGGTTCTCCAGGTTCCTCCCACAGTCCAAAAGCATGTATGTTAGATTGATTGGTGATTCTTAATTTCCCATAGGAGTGTGTGTGTGTGTGTGTGGCCCTGTGATGGACTGGTGACCTGTCCTGGGTGTCCCCCTCCTGCCTGTCACCCTTTAGAGACGGCTGGGATAGACTCCAGCAGATCCCTGAGACCCAGAATTAGAGAATAAGCGGGTGTAGAAGATGAATGAATGAATTACTATAATATTTTAGGTTTGTTTTTTTAACTGCTTTACAATACTGGAAAATGTCTACCTTAACTTTAAAATTAAAACTAGAAATACATTAACTACAAAGTATAGTTTTTTAAATGCTTGTCATAAAAAAAAATTATATTAATATTTTTATCATGTAATTTAATGTAAATTCCAGAAATCTGTTTGAAATAAAGCTTTAAATCAAACCACACAAACACGACCCCTAATGCAATTTGAAACCGGAAGTTGGTCCCAAAACTTTCCGGAAGTTCCCCTCAGCCTGTTGTTTTTGTTGCTAGTAGAGAGATTGGAGTGAAAATGGCGACGTCTCGTCGCGCTTCCCAGCAACAACACCAGTCCGTGTCCTCACCTCCGCGCATTGCCCCGAATTCTCTCACTCCGCCTGGCTCTCCTCTGGGTTCCGGCGTCCCAAATATATTACCTCCGGCCGGAGGCGAACAGGACGCTGCCGGAGATGCGGACCCGAACGCGGCCTCTTCCCCCGCTCCTCTCCGTAGCACTAGCAGCACTAGCAGCAGCAGCACTAGCACTAGCAGTGCTAGCTCCCCGAGCACCACCGGAGCCTCTAGTCCGGATTCAGCTAGCACGAGCCCGGCCAGCGGCTGCGCGAGTAGCGGCGCTTTTCGGGAGCTGTTCGAGGCCTGTCGAAATGGAGACGTGTCCCGGGTGAAACGGCTGGTGGACTCGGTTAACGTTAACTCGAAAGACATGGCTGGACGCAAATCCACTCCATTACATTTTGCTGCAGGTAAAAATGTGCAACTTTTTCAAACTAAGTCTTCGGTTACTCGGCTAGCGAACGGTGGGTGACTGAAGTAGCCAGCAGGCTAGCAACCAGAGCTAAAAGTCAGTGAAATGGACCATTTAAAAACACTATAAACATTCCAGATAACTCTATATAGTTTGTTAACTGTGTAAAAACCCCGATCCAAATCATTATGAGTTACAACAAAGTGTCCAGGTCAGAGGGGTAATTAATATACATTATTTTGGATTCTATAGTCGTTTATTTAATGCAAAGGGGCGTGGCTGCACGCGGACACCCCAGGAATAAGTCCTGCCACCCCTAAAATATTTCGGTGTAGTTCACACAGCTTTTAATCAGTAACATCGGATGTGAATAATTATTGTAGGGTTATTTTCACTGAAACTCCTGCATGGTCCGATGGATGTCTGATGTATGTGTGTGTGTAACACTGCCCACCCTTCAGCCCCCTGTCAGCATCTGCAAACTGTAACTCAGTGCTCATTAGATCAGTTTGGAGTGTAAACAACTTAAATGTGTTGGGTATTAATTAAGCTGTAAGGGGCAGTGGTTAAGGTGTTGGACTGCTAACTGGAAGATTCATTTTCATTTAGAGCACCTCCAAGTTACCACTGCTGGGCCCCCGAGTAAGGCTCTTAACCCTTAATTGCCCAGTTGTATAAAAGAGATAAAAGTGAGTCGCTCTGGGAAAGAAAGTCTACTAAATGCTGTAAATATAAACATTAGAATATGTATAAATTTTCTATTTGTTCAGGATGAATTGACTAATTAATGAACTATTAAATTAATTAAGTTGCAGTCCTTGTTCACACCAGAACACTTTTAAACATGTTTTATTAGGGCTCTGCTGATTAAGTGTAACAGAATTCTTATTAAAAATAGATGTAAAATGCATGTGTAAGACCAGCCCTATTATCAGAAATAGAGCGGCAATTAATTCTGTTCTCAGTTCAGTTGTAATTTTAGTCCTGAACTTTTACTGCAACGAAACACCTTAAATCGGTGCAAAATGCGCTGCAGTAATTCTAACCTAAAAATCACAAAAGGAGCAGCGAAATCCTGCTAAGATTTTTACAATAAAGGGTTAATTGTGGAAAAAACTGCTTTCTTTGCTGTTTCTTGCTGCCAGAATTAATAGTTAAAATGTAGTGATGTAATTATTAAAATAATTAGGGTAATTTTTCTGATTAAAGAAACATTCTGAAACGCCCATCCATGCTATACTACACATCTCTGATTTCAAGTATAGATGTTTTGTCCCTGTGGGTCCATGGAATGCCTTGAGACTTACAGTGAAGGAACATATTATTTGATCTCCTGCTGATTTTGTACGTGTATCAGTGCGTAATTTTATTGGAAACAGAATAACAGCAAAAACATGCAGAAAAACACACTTAAAAAAACCTATAAATTAAATTGCATTTTAATGGGTGGAATAAATATTTGACTTCTTTGCAAAACGACCCTTAGTGCTTAGTAGCAAGTCAATCGCCAGACGTTGCCAGATGTTTCTTGTAGTTCCACCAGGTTTGCACACGTATCAGGAGGGATATTGTTCCAATCTTCTTTGTAGATCCTCTCCAAGTCATTAAGGTTTGTAGACATTTGGCACCTCAAACCTTCAGCTTCCTCCACAGATTCTCTATAGGATTATGGTCTGGACACTGGCTAGGACACTCCTGGACCTTAATGTGCTGCTTTTTGAGTCACTTGCCGAAATACTCTTCCACGACTCATTTTCAGTGCCCTGACTAAGGGAAGGGGGTCCTCGCACAAGATTTGTCTCAGCTGTTGTCTCCTTTTCAGCAAGCTGCTTGGTAATGGTCCTGTAGCCATTTCCAGTCTCGTGTAGGTTTCCAGTCTCGTACCCACATCCTTGGACATGGCAGAGAGTTCGAAACCTGATTGATTGATTGCTTCTGTAGGCAGGTATTTTTTTATGCAGGTAACAAGTTAAAATTAGGAGCAGTCCCTCGAAGAGAGTCCCTCTTGCTGATTGAAAGGAAAATCTTTTTTTCACTCTAAACACACATTAATTAATAACTCTTTTTGATGGATGTTTTATTGTTATTCTGTTTCTCACTGCATCATTTATTGCAGATGTTAATAAGCTCGTATCGAGAACCGAATGATACAACTGTTTGTTTAACTAGACTTTAGAGCAGATATGTACAGGAATGAAGGCCAAAGCCCTTTTTATTACTTTTTTATTAAAGTTATATAAAGTGTTTTTGTCAGTGATCAAAGAAAAAAGAAATGCTTTGACATGAGAGAGTTTACCTGTAAGCCCACATCACCGCTTCATTCTGATACAAGACACGGAGCTTGTGTGTGTGTGTGTGTGTGTGTGTGTGTGTGTGTGTGTTTACTTCACAGCGTCTTGCACTTTTTTTCAAATGACCCCCAATGCAGATGATGTGCTGACCAATAACAGATATATTTTAACCCCGCTGGTGGAAAAACTGATATATTTACTGTCTCTTTGAGCTGTGAATTTAGCACTGGTTAAAGTAACATCGCAAAAATCAAGTCCTTTAAACTTTTTTGGGATTGATGTGGCAAAAAAAAGACTGGAACCAACACCCCACCCCCCAAGTTTTCCAGAATGTGTCCAAACTAGTTGTATTATTTTTTGAATCCTTCTGCTGACACTTTTAAATGCTTGACATTTCCTTCAGGTTTTGGGAGGAAGGACGTGGTAGAGCATCTTCTACAGACAGGAGCAAACGTGCACGCCCGCGACGACGGCGGTCTGATCCCTCTTCACAACGCCTGCTCATTCGGCCACGCCGAGGTGGTGAGTCTGCTGCTGTGCCAGGGAGCCGACCCCAACGCCAGAGACAACTGGAACTACACACCGCTCCACGAGGCTGCCATCAAGGGCAAAATCGACGTGTGTATTGGTAAGAAGTTTTATTACTTACTCAAATACCATGTCCAGCACACCCAAATGTACTTTATCAGCCAAGACAGTGTTTGCTTTGCTTTTGTTGTAAGCCTGGAACTTTGGGGATAAAACAGCTGACCTGTATGAGAAGCTTGTAACCCTCAGTTTAGCAGTGTGTTAACTGTGCAGTTTTCATCTCAGCAGATCTTCCAGAAACTCCAAAAATGTTTTTTCTTTTTAACTCATCACTGCCTCACACGTGGTTTTCTGTTGTTAAAACCTCTTTATTTTATCTTCGGAATAGTGCACACCTTTGATCTTCACTCACTCTAACTCATAGTGAGATCTTAACCCATGCATTAATCATCTCACGTCTGGATTATTGCAATGCTCTACTTCTTGGTCTGCCCAGAAAACTCATTGCAAGGCTAAAATATGTTTAAAACTCAGCAGCAAGAGTTCTCACATCCAGCAGGCGTTCTGCCCACATTACTCGTCTCCTGCTTGTTCTTTTACTGGAGTCACATTTAATTCAAGAGATTTCTTCCAACATTCAAGGCAATTAATGGTCTTGTGCCTCCATGGGGAAGTAGCAGCGCAGTGGTTAAGGTGTTGTATTGCTAATTGAAAGATCAGGATTCCTTTACCGGCACAACCAAGTTGCCACTGTTGAGCCCCTGAGCAAGACCCTTAACCATCAATTGCCCAGTTTTATAGAAGAGATAAATGTAAGAGCTTGTGCCAAATGCTGAAAATGTAAATATAAATATCTGTCCGATCTACAGATCTACTGTACCCCTACTCTCCTGCCCGGACCCCTAAGATCATCTGAGCTTGGTCTCTTGACTGTTGCTCGTAATTGGATGTCCACAATAGGGAGTTGATTTTTTTTTGCTGTTAATGCTCCTAAATTATAGATTATTATGCACTACCACTTTCACCTCGAAATATATAATGTGTCCACCTTTAGGACTGTTATCTGTTTAATATTTATTTAATTTAGCTAGTGTAGTTTCCTTGGTCTTATGTGTTGTTTTGTCTGTGATGTTGTGTACTATGTAAAGCAACCCTGAGCAATAGAAATGCGCTATATAAATAAAACTACTACTGAAACAAGCCATTAATTTAATGCTTCATTAATCAGTAATTATTAGATCAATTAATCAGCTTATCGGCAATCAGCTTTTCTGGCTTGTGCAAGTAGATTAACTATAAAGTTATACATGTTCTAAGTCATAACTAAATGCCGGCGTCATTATTGGGGTGTGACAGTCGCTGCTCTACAGCATCACAGTGGTGATTGTGCTGTTGCTGCGCTTGCATTAGGTCACATGACATTAATCATTCATTTAACAGCAAAAATGTGTAGACCTTTTTTTTGTTTGTTGTCGATAAGTTCAGCTAATAGTTTTAGCCCTACTAGCTGAGATTATGGTTACTGTGTGATTGTCACATGACTTTTTTCGTAATGGGCGTAAAAGTAGAATCAGACAGTTTCCTGTTCTGAAGAGATGTGTAATAGTCAGGCTATTTTTATTTCTATATTTTTACATGTAGAACCAGGCAGGTTCATCACACACTGTTTCCCTGTACAAAATTTACACTACGTCAAGTTACAAACTCCACATTTCTTGTACTGGAAGAAGCTTTAGCAGCTTTCTAGGTTCTCCCATATTTAAAAGGTGCCTTTTAAAAGGTCCTAAACAGCAGGGTGTTGTATAATATTCTTTTAGTTTTACCCCAGTAATAGCATGTTTGTTGTACTTCATCTTGCGATGGAATACACCCTGCTATCAGCTTGATGCTAAAATTACCCCGGAGAGCCTATCGATCAACTCGGTGACATTTACCACATTAAAGTCTGTGTTGAGGCTTCAGCATTGAACCTCTGGGTAATGGCTTACTTCATTAAGACTAAAGGGTTTGTAGTGTAAGAGAGAATTAGAATCAGGGCTAAACTTTAGCAACACAACACAAGGGCAGCTCTGTGTTCCACTCACACCGCAGGCTGTGGAAGTCGTTTCAGAGGCACTGTAAACATTTTGGAAAACAATTAACGCAGCATTTACAACACAGCAACTCGATATGGATTTTTCCTCTCCTATTTTTACAGGCTGTATGTAAGGCACGCGGCTTATAGTCCAGATAATACGGTACTTTATGGAACTGTCTCAGTACCCAGCCGAGATGTATGGTTTTAATTTTTTGCCGTTTTGCTTGAGATGCAGTTTTCAATAAGGGTTAACCCTGTGTCATTGTTCTTGATTAGTGCCGCTCGCTTTGTTGCATGCTGCTCAGAGAAGTAATCAGTTTCTTTACTGCTTCATGATCCTTTTTTATTTTTTTTAATGATTTCTGTAGGTCACAAGTTCAGTTCTCATTTAGAAAAGTTTTCTTTTTCCTTATTAAACCTGTGTGCAGCTGTATTAACATCTGTAACAGAATGAAATTGTCATTCTGTAATCATACGTTCTTTCTCCAGTTGCTTTATTTTATAGAGATTTCATTATTTTAAACTGTATTTCTAAAAGTGAAGAAACATAAACAGGACATGCAAAATTGCCAAACAGAAGTTCTGAGGCTTCCAGTCGGGCTACCAAAATGTCTCCTCGCTCTGTCGGGTTTTCTTATAGGAAGGAAAAATGTATTTTAATGCTTTCTGCATTCTCTCACTAGTAAAGTTGTGATTGTTTGTGATTGTTTGTGATTGTTTGTGATTGTTTGTGATTTTTGTGCTTTGGAAAACTCTATTTAAATTGCGTTTAAATGTGTGCTCGATTTTTCCCCTTTAAAGATTCTGGTTCTTGTTACACAAGCTTGGGATTTCATGAGGATGTATTTAGATGCTGACATGGCATTAAATAGAGAGAAATAATAATAATAATAATAATACTGTCCCTTTTAATCCCTAATCGTGCAGACTGTGTATAAAGAGCGACAAGTGTCAGTGTCCACATTCCAAATCTGTTGTGCACCAGTTTCCCCATCATCGTCCTATCAGTAATTACTGTCCTCATAAATAGGGTTAAAATAATCAGTCAGCTTTACTTTTATTTTTACGTCATTTAGAAGACGTCTTTTCATCTAAGCAGTTAGGGGTTAAGGATCTTGCTCGGGGGCCCAACAGTGGTAGCTTGGTGGTGCTGGGAATCGAACCCCTGATCTTCCAACTAGCAGTCCAGCACTTTAGTCACTGTGCTAAGGCTTATCGACAACTTTTTGATCTTGTACGTCACAATGTGATATCCTGCAATACTCACGAGGTGCTGTAGCGCAAAACAGTTAATCAGTGCTCATGCAGAAGATGAGTTTACTTATGAGAAACACATCGGCCCTGTCCAAAATCACATACTTCCGTAATATATAGTGGGAAAAGTAAGGTGAGTAGAATGTTTGGTTCTTCGGTAACTGTATGTGAAATTGTGCGCGGATGATCTGTTAGTTTTGCCTGGATTTCGAAGTATAAATATTATTATTGCATTAGGACAAACGCCCAGCGTCCTGTTTACATAGATTAACTATGGCAATGACATGGGATGGCATGGTTATTTACTCAAACAGAGAGTTACTCCCGTAATACTCACAGATCTGTACTAATTGTAGACTAATTTCATTTGAAAGATTTTGTTGATTCGATAATTGTTTGATTTTTCCACTTTGAGTTTTTAATGCGGCTCCAATTCTGGAATAATTAAACGAGCCTCTTAAAATAAAGAGAGATCGGTGCCTTGCAGTTTCTCAGCCAGCCTCCATAGCTCACGGCTTTGGAGATTAATTTTCAATCACACGCTGTGCATGCTGTCGAGCGAGAGCGAGAGGAAGGTAATGAAACAAGATATTACTAATGCGAGTATGTGCCAGCAGAAATATTCCATTTCCCTAAAAGAGCATGTTCTGTTTTAAAAAATTGAAACTCTACAGCTGCATTTTAATCTCTACAAAAGACAGATTTAGCACATCTACTGCGGTATCATTGCTGCTGATGCTGGAACCGGAGCCAGGCAACGGCTGGCACTCGTTCCAAACCGGCTCACGTTTACACTGGCAGGAAGCAGAACCAGCTCATGAACATGTGATTTAAAGTCTCTTTATTATTATTATTATTATTATTATTGTTATTGACCTGTCCAGGCTGTCCCCCTTCTGCCCTTCGTCCTTTCATAGAATTTGGGAAGAAGAAGGTATAGAAAATGAAGCATTATTATTTTTGTTTATTTATTTATACTAACTTGTTTGGCGAAGCGGTACTCTGTGGTTGCCATTCCCCCCTTTATCTTCTCATATATCTGTTTTTTTTCTCGTGCTACTGTCTGGTTAGATTTTTCTTGTCTTCTCCTCAATCTCAAACTGATTTATTCGATTCTCATAGTTTCTTTATCTATCGTTGTTACTCTGTCTGCTTTTAAAAAATGGCGCCTCGTAAACTGCGGTCTGTGATGGAAGCCACTGACATCACCAGTTTCCACTCCAAACTCAAGGTTTTGGGACTGGTTCAAAGCCAGGTACTTTGTAGCCCAAAACTTTTTTTCAGTAGAAAAGTGCAGCCCGGTTCTTGGCTGTGCCCCGGCACTGGTGAAAAAGCGGTAATAGGTCACCTACACATTAATGAAAAAAACAAGATTGTCTGTCAATAAAGAGCATTTCAAGTTGTTGCTGAGGTTTCCCTGGGGGTTGCTAGGTGATTGCGATGGTGTTGCAGACGACTATTGTGGTACTCATTCATGCTTCCTGATCATTAAAAAAGTGTTACATATATAGTATAATTATGGGTAGTATAAATGTAATCTCGACATACTACAGCTGCCATGTTGAAATTGTCAAGTGACGGACTTCACACCAGTGTGAATTAAGTGTGAATAATGTTTATGGTTATTGAAAGGGAGACTTACAGGGTTGATGTTTATTAACTTTACAGTAAGTTATGTCATTTACAAACTAGTTAGTAACTTACCAGTAACACACCGCTCGACAGTACTAAAGTGAAAGAGTTAAGTAGTTGCCAATAGAAAATGTATAACAATGGACTGCCCACTACTGGACAAACTGAGGAATTACACTAAAAAAAGTCAATATTGACGGCATATTTGACGAGACAGTTGCGTCTCGCAGATATTTCGGACTTTCACGTCTATTTTTTTGGGCGCTTTTGGATCTTCGCCAGCAACTCGGTTGTGCCGTGTTGTCAAGTGTG
Source organism: Bagarius yarrelli (assembly GCA_005784505.1). Lineage (NCBI taxonomy): Eukaryota > Metazoa > Chordata > Actinopteri > Siluriformes > Sisoridae > Bagarius > Bagarius yarrelli. The sequence continues at coordinate 954,537 of VCAZ01000137.1, read as the reverse complement.
TTACGGCTGCACATATCTCCCTCGTCTATCGGAAGACTTCTTCTGTCTTATTTATCTATGTATATTAATAAATCTGTCACCTTTCTACTATCTACTTGTGGCTACTTTCTGCCTAGATCGCCTGACAAGTACACACTTAAGCAGGAAGCAGAGGACAGCTATTAAACATACACTGCATCAAAAATCACATACTACTTAATACTAAACTCACATCTGCTCATTGAGGGTTATGGATAAAACATTTTTCTGCCTTGTGCTCATCACCGCATCCAGTCTCCAATCCAGAAACTCCACTCTGGTCTGCCACAAGCCACTGGAGTGGATTTAGAAGGTATGAGAGCGATGGAGGCCACGGCACTGCGTCAGAGCTTTTTACTGCCCTGGTGATAAATGGTACGGCAGCGTCGGCTGTGACACGAACATCTGACACGAGAAAAGATGCAGTGAGTGATGAAGCGTCTCCAGTGCTGTGTTTATTTTACATATCAAACACAAACCCATTAAATAAGTGTGAAAATGCACTTCAGTGTTTACATCGTTTTACAAAACAAAACTCTGTCGAACTCTGTGTTATTGTGTTGTAGGACACAGTATCTGTGTGTGTGTGTGTGTGTGTGTGTGTGTGTTTTACTCTTCACATAGCACCTCAGCAGCTCAGGATCAGACTATAGCTACACCTGCTGACCTGTTTCAGGATTCTGCTGCTCCTCTCTTTGTCTCTGTTTCCCTCTCTCTCTCTCTCTCTCTCTCTCTCTCTCTCCCCTCCCTCTCTTTCCCTCCGTCTCGTTCTCAGTACGGACGTGTGCTTGTGTGGGATTCAAGGGCGGAGGTTATTGTGATGCTTCTGAATCTCCACCTAACCTTCCCGGCTGATGGATAGTTGGACTGCAGGAGTCACGCCTGCGAATTTTAATCATCCCATCTCTGTCATTCTGCACATTCCACTCGACAGCTTATTGCCCCAGCACCTATAAAACAGTTGTGTATGCAGATGTGCTCCCACCAGGCTTCGTTCCCTGTGGTGAATACGTTTGTTTGACCGATAGGGCTGATGTGCCGCAGCGGCGTGCTCTTTTTTTTAAAACCCCACTCGTATTTTTTTCTTCTCCTTCTTTTTGTGTCTCGCTTCAGTAAGATGCCTTATTTCACAGCGTGGCTTAGCTGACAGTTCAGAGTTTTTGATGAGTAATGGATGACCTATGAGTCTCCGAAGTGTCTGCAGCGTTACAATAATTTGGAGAGCTTAAACACAAGAAAATAAAGATTTTTTTTGTAAGATCTTTTCAGTTTGCACGTAAGGATGGGCAGTTAATCCAATTTTTAATGTGGAAATTTCTAAATCTGCTGATCTGGAAAATTAACAATCAATTATTGATTAATGTCTATTCTTTTAACTGTTATTAAAAAAGCACTAAAGACAGCAAACGTTTCACCAAATGTTGTTGAGGAGGATGGTTCCTCACTATCCATCCAGTTTTTAATAATGTGTTGGACAGTTCTTAACCCAGTTTTAGTAGTTTCAGCAATGCATCAACGCTTATTGTTTTAAATGATAATGGTGGCTGCTAGGGCTGTGTGATTCGGGGAAAATATCTCATTGCGATTTTTCTCACAGATATTGCGATTACGATTCCTTGTAGTCCAGCAGGTGCAGTGTGCCTTTCTATCAGATAGATAGTTCGCTTATGCTGCTATTACGCATTTTACTAAACTGGAAGCAGTTTAGTTGGGAAAAAAAAAGATATTAAATTATTCTAGCATTAATTAATTAATTAATTATTTCTTCTTCTAATGCTAATCACTTCGAATAAAAACAAAAAAAACAACCTTATTTCTGTAAACTAGCTCTATTTGTAATAGGGTAAGCTAGGGTAGTTAGTGTAGTCATCAGTCAGTAGTTCTGCGTGAGTCTTCAGCTGGAAGTCAGCTCTAATATACACACAGTGAAACTAAGATACGGTTTTAGTCAGTTACTATAGTGTAATATTCCACCTCAGCCCTATTCCTGTATTCAGTGTAAAGCTGTGGGATTGTAAAATATGTCGGAGAGGGAATTTTCCACTTTTCTATCCAGCGCTCGGAGGAGGATTTTAAACCCCTCTATTGTCACTGCATTAAAAGGCCTTGTGTCTTTAGCGGTGGGGGGGTAGCGGGTTTTGGCGTTGGTTTTGTCCTGGTTTTTTTAACGCCTTTTTGTATAAGCTGTAAAGGCCAGAAACTATACTGAAATTGTACTTTGTTGCTTGCTGCTAGACTGAGTGTCAGTGGCAGAACTTACAGACGGCTTTTTATTAACACACTCCTCAAACAGCCGCCTGTGTGGTCATCTTTTTTTTTCACTCCTGCAAATGACCTTTTTTTTGTTTGGTGTCACTAGGAACCGGAAATAAGCCCATATTACATGTGCAAAAGACCTGCTGTTTTTTTTGGTATTAATTGGAATGTCCCTTGACTCGAAGGACACTGTTTTTTTAATAGTGGGGGTTAATTATGACACTGTATATCCAAAAGTCCCTCATCAGTTAACTAATTGCAGCGTTTGACTAACTTCTGAAAACACAATTAATTATCAAAGTGTGTGGGAAGTTCCTCATTAAGGAATAATCTCACTCCCAATTTTTGCGAAATTAATTTTTACCTTGGGATAAGGGTTGGCTCTTCATAGAACATAAACTATTTTTGTTTTAATTTTTTGCAAATGCAGATGTTGCCATTTTGAATGCGCAACACAGAAAAACAGATCCTGCACTATGCTGCGACCTTTAGTACGTTCCACTAGGGGTTGTGTTTTATTCTCAGTTATACAGACAATGTTGTACTGACAACGATAATATGCAACCTTATGTTTAAGTTCAAGAGTCTTTATTGTCATATCAACCATATATAGCAGGTGCTATAAAACAACGTTGCTCCAGGACCCTATGGTGTGACACAAAACAACACAAAATTAAACAACTGTGAGCCACATACAGAAGAACAGACTAAAAAATAAATTCTTAGCAACACAAAGTGCATGTGTGCAACCTGCTGCAGACAGTGCAATACAGACAATACAGAACAAAGAAAACCCTATACCGCACATTAAGCGCAACCAGATTATTAAAAAATGTGCGTTTAGATAAAGAGACGTACAATTAATAAGCGAGATTTTTCGCAAACAGCATTTAAAGTGTCGGTGCTTAGTAAAATGTATTTTTGACAAACTCTGGCAAAAGGAACTAAATTCAACTCACGTGTGCACGCATCAGTATTGTCTATTTTAAAGGCAGCGATAAATAACACTAATATAATGAAAATTAAAATTATATGAGTGTTATTGTACCAACAAAATCTATAAACATTACATTCCTACACTCCTATACTTAATAAGCCCCAGTGGCAGTTTCCCAGTAATGACCTTGTCTTGTAGATGGCCACCTGGACAGAACCACAGAACCTTAACTGTAGTATGGACTAACCTAGACTCAGAGGAGAACCGACTGAGCCTGATATTTCCCCAAGTCCGTCACTGATGGAGTTTTGGCGTCTTTCCGCTGTCGCCTTTGACTTGTTTAGATGGAGACTGCAGATATTAATGCAACTGAACCGAGTGTTTTAGTGTGTGTTTATTATTGGTTTATTAGATTTGATCCTGTAAAGCTGCTTAAAAAGTGCTAAATAAATAAAGGGGACTTGACGTGACATGAGGCGACGGTGCGACTCTGTAAATAATGATTATAGAAAAAGGCAAGACACAATTCATGAATTTACTACAGATTCTTTGCGTTCTTTTCTAGGAACACTAATAAACTGAGCTGCAACATTTTAAGTGAAATATATTTTCAGTAACTTTTTTTCATGGCAAGATTTAGTTTGCATGGAATTGCTTGGTTAATTTTCATCACTCGACCCTATCGATTGTTTGTTTTGCCTCTTTGGTTCATGTAGTTATGTGCAGCATGAAGGAAAACCACAGAGAATAACAGAATACGTTATACTCTGATTCAGAAGAATAATAAAAATAATCGCATCTAGAATAGGGCTGCAGGATATTGCATGAAAATGCATTTAGCCATGTTTGAAGAATTTCCTGTTGATCTTTACTGATGCAAATTTTGTATGTTTTTGAGGTGACTTTAAAAACTTTGAATAGAATTTACATGTTCTACATACAATGTCAGTCTGCATGTGATCAACCAAAGTACTGCCATGTTTTTCAGGTGCTGATTCTTTTTGGCATGAAGTGTGTTTACACTCGGTAGTTCGGTTCGTTTGGTTTATTTGGTCTGGACCAGAAAGAAAAATGATGCATTTGGTTTTGGTCCGTTTAGCGTTCGTACTGCACAGTTTTTGAGAACATGCGATGGTACTCGATTAAATGCGCTCATTGTGTGGATGCATATATGATTTTACTTTTACCTGCTGACTCACAAACTCACAAAGATCTCCTAAATAGATTTCCTCTGTTGTATCTTTTCAGATAAATATTTCGACTGATAGGCAACAAAAGTCCTTTGACGAGATAAATCGGGTCGTTATTATGGAGCACGCTCTCCTTTTGAAATTAAAGAATCGATATCAGAGTTGCATTCGTGTCTGACATCATTTTGGGCCGATTAGATATATTAGTGCGGAGTTACTTTCACGTATCAATTGAACCACACCAGTTTATTCGGTGCGCACTAACTGAGCGATCGGACCAGATTTCGCTTCAATCGAACCCAACATGACTAATGACTACATCGATGACAGCAGCTGTGGAGGCCTCAGGCTTATCAAGATTATCTGCAGAGACCTAAAACTTTGTCCATACATTATTTGAAGTATTAAATCACTCATTAATCGCAAACCATCACAATACGCACATTTCCGATATACTGTGCAGCCCCTGTCTACTGTGCAGCCCCTGTCTAGAAGAAGAAGCCTTAGCATTATTATTGCTTGACATTACTTTACCAAACAGCAGAATGTTCCAGATTTTTGTGTGCTGGTGGTCAGAGCGTAGCCCCAGTCATGCTACAGTGCTCCAGGAGCAGAAAGGGGTCGACAGTGGCGGCATGACAGAAAGTGCCCTTATGGCACGTTATATGCTTCTTTATTGTGTGTTTTTCGATCACATTCTATTGTGTGCCTGGTCATCCCCACCTAACTCTAAAGTCCTGAAAATAAATGTGTGAAACTTCAAGTGAAAGAAATGGGAAGATCCTTTTTGCTGTAGTCTGTTAGGAGACATGCTGTGTGGTTTATTCTTTTATTTATTTAAATATTTATTTATCTAAATCGGCGGTCGGCAACCTTCAGCACTCAAAGAGCTATTCGAGACAGACAGTTTTCTACAGGAAAAAACATCAGGACTTTTTGCCATCGAAAATGAAAAGAACACAGCGTATATCGTTTTTACCTTTATGCTCTGTGTGAAAAAACTATTGTGTTTTGTATTTATAAAATATAAAACATTTTGTGTGTGCAACAGGAGACTTTTTGAACTCTGTAAAACACTAAGATAAATTACACTGTCTCATATAATTAGCAATGTTTAAGTCATCCGTGTATTTATTAAATATAAAGTCAAACATAACTAATCCACCTGCAGCTAAACCAATATTGCGAACCAAGATTAAGTCCGCTCCTGTGTGCTGTCTTTACAATGTAAAATATTGCGAAACAACAGCCAATCAAAATATTTATTTTAGGTAGTGAGATGTGATTTTTACTCCTGAACCTCAACACACAGCATCTCCACATCAGGTCTATAAAACGTCACCTTCATTTCACACAGGATTGTGAACTGGCGACTGTAAAGCATGAGCTGTTGTGTTCTGTGAAATGTCGAGATTCTGCACATGACCGCTAGGTAGCAGTACGACACCATTATGGCAACAGGTGAGAGGACGAAAAAGAGTGTTTTGCTATTGTTAAAAGTCTTTGCTGTTTAGTCGCTACATCACATGAGCGATGTTTGTTTGGTTTTTATATAGTTGATATTGGAGAAGATCTGCTCACATCCCAATGAAGATCAAACGAAATGTGACTGTTTCATGACCACCTAAATTTATTTACAAACTGAAGACTAACATTTGTTTAATATTTCATGCTAATCTCTGGTTCTGGATGAGCGCCTGATATTAATGACTGACTATCCAGGGGAAGTGGTAGCTTAAGGGTTAAGATTTTTGACTGCTGATCAGGCTTAATTCTCAGCATCACCGAGCTGTAACTGCTGGACCCCTAAAAAAAGGTCCTCAGCTGCTCAGTAGGATCAATAGAATAAAGTACTGAAAGTCACTCTGGATGAGGGCGTGAAAACCAGACACATGCCAGAAATGCCGTCGGTTAAATTAAGTGTGTAAACAATGTGAAACATTTGATTCAGACTGTGACTTCTTGCAAAACAGTTTATGGGGCATTGTGACTGGTTGGGGGTGAAACATGGACTCAATGCAGTGTGAAAGCCGCTCACACGTGAAAACGCTACACACAACACCGCTTCTGTGCACATCAGCAGCACGCTTTACTCGAGATAATCAGGGAGATCTTTCCACCGTCTGCTTTAAATTCATGTTTCATGCAAAATACAAGATCATTTACATTATTTGTAAATTGCTTCCTGGTGCATTTACATGAATGTAAACGAGAATTAAAAAAACAAAATCCTATGCATATCCTATGATTCAGTCCTGTGACGGGTTAAATTTATTTACATTAATGGCACCCTATGAAATGCACCACAGCGATGATATGTTTCCTTTTTGGACTGTATATTTACATACAATTAATTGCTATTTTTCCCTCATTATTGTGACCGCAAAGCAAACCTTCATACGCCAGAAATGTCTTGGCTGATACACTACACTTGGGGTGAAAGAGAACACTGTGTACAGTTGAAATTCCCTTTAACTAGCAGTGATGTAACAGGAGCTTTTTTGTGGAGCGGGAATTCCCTTTCTAGCTAGCAGTGATTTGAGTCTCTGGAGCATGGTTGGCGGTGCTCACTTGGCAGCGGGAGATTAAAAAGCCGAGAGCGAGGTCTCTGGTCTCTCACTGCGTCCCGTGCTTTTAGTATCATGCTTTGCTCTGTTGGCAGCAATGCGTAAAGTGTCGTGCGCAATGTGCGAGGTGCGCAGCGCAATGTCGAGGAGCGCACTGGGATCGAGCCTGTGCCTGCCTGAGTTAAGCTACTGTCTGTGTTTCCCCTGCGCAGTACTGCTCCAGCACGGTGCCGACGCCAACATCCGCAACACTGACGGCAAATCAGCGCTGGACCTGGCCGAGCCCCTCCGCCAAAGCCGTTCTCACCGGTGAGTCCAACACAGCCTCTTTGTTTCTTCTCCGCCCGACTCTCTCTCTCTCTCTCTCTCTCTCTCTCTCTCTCTCTCTCTCTCTCTCTCTCTCTCTCTCTCTCACTGATTGCTCCTCACCGGCTGTCAGATGTTTTGTGGACGAATGCATGCTGTTTCTGTGTGTGTGTGTGTGTGTGTGTGTGTGTGTGTGTGTGTGTGTGTGTGTGTGTGTGGTGTGTGTGTGGGTTTTTTTTTTTTCTCTTTCTGTTTTTTATTGTACTGCTTATTGATGTTTTTCTGGATGAAGGCAGCAGCAGTCTGATCTCTCTCTCTTGCGTGAGCTTTACTCATTGTAGTGATGCTCAGTGTTGTTTTTGTTGATGTACATAGCAGGAAAATCTACCCCTCCCTTTCTCTTTATTTCTTCCTTTCTCTCTCTTTCTCTCTCTCTCTCTCTCTCTTTCTCTATCTTTCTCTCTCCTCCCCCTCCTCATTTGTTTCAATTTCCTCATCCACGTTCTCTCCACGTTTACTCTAAGTTGCATCACATCTCGTCGGCTAGTAACAAAGCGGAAGTGTGTAGCCTTGTGTACTTCGCTGTCAAGATGAGTCCATGTCTTGCATCAACAAGTAGCCTGATCATGTGTACGGGCTGTATCAGGGGACGTAGATTAAAACACTCGCACTCAATCATCACTAAGGGATTTTATCTACTGTAGGAAAAAATGATGAGGTGTGGAAGATCTTGATGAAAAGTTTTATTGCAGTATAGCAGTGAAATATTTTAGGGTTATTGATGTCAGTCACTGAATTGCTCTTGTTCATTTTCTACAGGACCTTTGTTTGAATCTGAAGTGGAGTTTTTGCTCTGAATGTGAATTGGGTGTATGCGTTAAGTATCGGATGTCTGTGGTTAGCAGCTATTTTCTAGCTTTTGTCTAAATCTAGAGCCTGACCGATTATTAATCTGTTTGCCGATTTTATCAGCCGATATGCCACCGATTAACACACACACATATATATATATATTTTTTTTTACAGAAGGCAAATAAAATGCTTAAAATGGTGTAATTACTTCGTTTGTCCATCGACTAGTGACCCCCGATTCTTTTACTTCAGTAAGGAGGTCTCTTGTTCAAGCAGTGGCACGCAGTAAGTCGCTAACTAGTGTTTGAAATACATAAGTTACTGTGAAGTTAATAAACATTAACCCTATAATTATCCCTTTTTAATATAAGTCCAATATCGTGTTAACCCCGTCCCTTAGGGTGGCTCAAATGGTTAAGGTGCTGAGTTTTTAATCTGAAGACCAGAAAACACCTGGGTTCAAGCCCCACCTCCGGCAAGTCAACCACTGTTGGGTGGGTCCTTGAGCAAGACCCTTAACCCCTCCTGCTCCAGGGGCGCTGTATCATAGCTGACCCTGCGCGCTCTGACCCCAACTTACTAAGATGGGATATGCGAAAAATGCATTTCATTGGCTCTGTACACGTACCTTCCACAATGACAATGAATTGAATATACTATACTATATACTTATAACTGCCGTGTTATCCATGCTTATCACATCGCTCAGCATAGTTTGTCAGTAACTTTACAGTCAGTCAGGGAATCACCTGCATTGTAGATTATTTGGCGACTGCCAAAGTAAATCTTTGTGCCATTGAAGTTTTATTTTATTAGTTAATGTAATTTCCGAAGTTATATAAATAAATACTGCACTTAAGTCTGCGCGTGTTTAACTGTGGAAGAGAAGGCAGAAAGCTTTACGGATGGACTGATGGACTGATGGACGGATGGATGGATGTATAGATGGATGGATTTATACGAGGCGGGTATCAAAATGTTTCAAGACACACCAACAGATGGCAACACATTTTTTCCATATAGGTCCACTACCAACTCTTCACTATGGTGTAGTAAATTAGTAAAAGATTTTACAGCACAGTGAAATTTGTTTCTTTGCATATCCCATCTTAGAAAATTGGGGGTCAGAGTGCAGGGTCAGCTATGATACAGCGCCTCTAAGCAGAAACGGTTAGGTTAAGGTCTTGCTCAAGGACCCAACAGTGGTTGGCTGGTGGTGGTGGAGCTTGAACCCAGATTTTTCTAGTCTTCCAATGAACAATTTAACACCTTAACCATTTGAGCCACCACTGGCCTGTATGGGAAAGTGTTATTGTTGGTGGTTCCATAGAAAAATTTCCCCCTTGGGTCAGCTTTTAATATTTGTGGAATTCTCCGCTGATGTAATGACTACGTTAAAGTCAATTTCTCTGACCTCATAACCACACCCGTGGAGAACAATTAACATGTGATAGCATGCAGATCAAGTTTCCTAAGTTAGATCTTTAGCAGAGCTTGTAAGAAATAAAGGAGGTAAAAATAAATCCTCATCAAATCCCATGATTAACGCCACACTTGACATTTGAAGACGCAGATTTTCCCTAAATGCATAAACACATCCGATTTGTTGCTGATTATTCGATTTGTGCCGGAGTTGTTTAACACAAAGCTTATTAGAAAACCAATTAGCATCCCTGCGGTTTTAACTGGAATTATTACTTCGACTGAAAGGACATTACAAACTGATTTAGCAAAGATTTACCTGAGCTTGCAGTGGAACGGATTAGTGGGCGCTTAAACCTTTTATCAACACATCTGTGTTGCACTAACAAGCATGCAAATAGGGCTTTATGACAACCCCTGTGCATCCCAGCTGGCCTCGCATCAGTTCTCGTTATCGATGTCTGCTGTACATTTCAGGCTGACAAACCTCCGAAATTAAATTAAACGGACATTAGATGCACCTTAGAAGTCACGAGAGTGATAAGGTCGCATGGTGAAGTTTAATAAGATGCTACACTGGTCCGGGCTAAGAGCCATTAAACAGCAGACTGTGAGCGTGAGCTCGGTAAAGAGAGAAGGGAAATCAGAGCTGCTCACTGCAAAGCCTTCACCTGCCGTTTGCAAATGTTGGCTATGGAAAATATTGGCAGAAAATCAGCTCTTTTTGTCCAGTGAGGGGATAAAGATCTTTCATGCCCTGCTGATATTTTATGTTTGTTTACTGAAAGAAATTATTGTATAATTTTAATGGTCACAGTGAGAGACAGAATAACAAAAAAAAAAACATTAAGTGTAAAATAGTTATAAATTGATTTACATTTTAATGAGTAATAAATATTTGACTCCTTTGCAAAACAAGACTTGGTACTTGATGGCGAAACCCTTGTTGTCACAGAAGTCAGATATTTGTTGTAGTGGGCTACCAGGTGTTTAGTTCAATAATAAACTTCAGGCGGGTGTGTATATGTGCTGTTTTGAGCAGGGGAACATTAGGGGCGCTGCAGGATGTTAGTCCTTCACGGCGTAGTGTGTTTTTTGTGCCTTTGGTTCCAGCTGCATTGATAAGATCCTCCTGTGTAGTTCTGGGCTGATCCCTCACCGTTCCCATGATCATTTAAACTCCACAAAGTCAGAGCTGTTGCTGATAATTGCATCAGCCTTTTACCTGTATGAAAGACACCTGGCAGTCAGAAATCTTGCTGATTGAAAAGAGCTCATATACATATATATCACTTCTCAAAATGCTAATGAAAAAAAAGATTAAAAATGTGCTTTTTCTGGACGTTTGTGTTTTTCGCTCTCTTCACTGTTAGAATAAACATTTACCCAGACATTTAACTGAAAAGAAAGACTTTAGAACATTTTGTGTGGTTTCTGCAGATAAAAGTCATAGAAACGCACTGCTGTGTATTTTGTGTGTTTGAGATTTACCAGTCTGTTAACATGTCTGTATGTTAGTCGATCCAGAGGAAATTGTTTCTCAATCATCTCCTCACATCAGTAGTCAGGGGACCGATCAGAGAGACTGCTGGTTTAATGGCTTTTTCTCTCAATCACACAATCTTTTCATTTCGTTCTAAAAAATCCCATAATGCACTACAAAACCCAGGAGCATTAACGGTCGCCATGTTCACTTACTGGAACATCCAGTTTCTAAAGCCTTCAGCTTGTTTTCAATGGTGTAACTCTTAAAAGTTTACAGAGGAGTTTTTAACTTTATTGGAACTTCTGTATGCAGCGTAAGTCTGACAGATTTTTTTTGTGTTTATTAATGTCAAGAAAAAAAAAATCAACCAGCCAGAAATAATGCCAAAATTGTATTTTGGACTTCAAACAGCTGCTAAACAAATAATGAAGCAAATAAAGTCTTCAGTGTGTCAATGAGCCCGCGTCCCTACATGGAACCCGAATTCTGCTCATGATGTACTGATTCATAAGCTAAGAACTGGAGATCTGATTGAGACACACCCTCGGTGTCTACAGCACAGCGGGTGTGAGCAGCCATGCTCATAGACGTCATTTGCTACAAAATGCAGACGTCCCTTTAAAAACCGCAACCCATTTTTAATTGTTTAAAAACCGTTGCCTCTGCGCGATACAGTCTGTGTGAACTCAGGCGGAGGATTGTGTAGACCTTAAATAAGCTGGTCTTCCAGCTGTTTGGTGTTGTTTTGGCTCTGTAATTACAGCTAAACATGCAGCACGGTCATTTATCAATAATTGTTTAAACTGCATATTTGTGTCAATGAATAAACACCGTTTTTTATCCAAACTCCTACACTGACGTCACTGTACGGTGGTACAATATTTACAAGCAGGCAAAAAGATCCATCAAAATCCAAAAACCAAAATCAAATGCAGCCTGTCGCCAACTCGGCTTCCCAGTTTACCATCTTTCTCAACTCACCTTTCATACCACCACCAATGAGCTCTGAACACAGCACAAAAACATTAAAATCTCTACATCTGGAGTCTTGAAGCAGCCTGGATCCTTTCTTTATACAGTTCTTTTTTTAAACATCCGCTTTCAGGCAATCTGAAATCTTCATCTAACCACCATATGTTAATTATAGTGTTTATTGATTCTCCTGTGGATTTCCATGAAACCTTTTCATTCTCTTTTTCTCTGACAGATTTATGGATTAATAGATTACCAGATAGAAAAATAAATGGATGCATGAATAAATAGATCGATAAATAGATAGAAGATGGATGAATAGATGGATAGAAGATGGATGAATAGATGAAAGATGAATAGATGGATGAATAGATGGAAAAAGGATGAATAGATAGATAGAAGATGGATGAATAGATGGATAGAAGATGGATGAATAGATAGATAGAAGAAAGATGAATAGATGGATGAATAGATTGATAGAAAAAGGATGAATAGATGGATAGAAGATGAATAAATAGATAGTAGATGGATGAATAGATACATAGAAAATGGATGAATAGATAGATTAATAGAGGTTGTGGTAGATGTGTGTTCACGGTGTTGCAGTGCTAATCAGAATACTGTGGGTTCGATTCCCGGGTCCCTGAAGCGAGGCCCTTAAACCCCTATTGTCCAGTGGTGTTAATGAAATAAACCTAAGTGGCTTTGGATAAGTGTTATAGTTTGTGTTAAGAAAGCCTGTTCCTTAATGAATTCATCCGTTTATCATACAGACTGAACGTGTGAATGGTCTCTGTCCCCTCCGCTCGACTGATCTCTGTGCATGCAGTTACTAAAATAATGTGTTATTCTTAGGGTTACAGTCAAGCTGACCTCATGCCACTCTAAATAATTATTTATTCAGTTAGTTATTTTAGGGTGCGTCTCATGCAGTACCTGTGCCAACCCTTTAGTCTCAGCCAGACGCCCGGGGAGCGGGTGTATATATATATATATATATATATATATATATATATATATATATATATATATATATATATATATATATATATATATACCACCGTACGTATATAATTATATTAAACACGCCTGTTTAAAAGTGGGATTTTTTTAAGTAAATAAAGAAAAACATAATCAGTTCAATGTTTTGTTTTGTTTTTTACGTGCAGTGTGAAAGTACCGGGGAGTTTTATAGGGTAAAAGTTAGAATAACCTGCCCGCATAAGTGTCCTTCCTCTAAATTAATAGTTTATTGATGTGATTTGGTTTCAAACTCGGATTTTAAGATTTATAAGTCTTTTCTCATGATGCATCAGGGATTTTTTCTGAGAAAATGTTCTGAATCGATCAGTGCACGGCCTTATATAAAACCTGTTTTTTCCTTAAGCTGCTCCTTTGTTAGTTATGTGTATGCAGGGAGTTATTGTCCTGTTGAAAGGCAAAATTCACCTTTTCATCTTCAGCCTTCTAGCAGACGACACCACACGATGACATCATTTAATTGACTGGCATTCTTAGCTGTTCACGAGTTCAACAAAAGCCCCAAACCGAATGAAAGAGAAGCAGCTTTAAAGTGTGATGCTGCCACCACCATGCTGCACTAGCACTTCAGTTTGTGTGGGTGGGTTTTTTTTTTTCATTTTATTTTATAGAACTTCTCATTAAAACATCACATTTTGCCAGATGGTTCAGTGTTTTTATTTTTTTATTTTTTAAGCGTAGGTTTAGTAATGAAATTCCGTCTCGTCATCCTACCCCAGGAAGCAGACAGGTAAAGAATTAGAGAGATTGTTGCACACAGACAGTCATCAGTCTTTGCCAAATTTTACTGCATCTCTTTCAGTGTTGCTTGAGGTTCTATGGCATCCTGGTCATGCTGATGTCACGGTGGTGCTTGATTTTCCACCCCTAATATTTAATACTGGCTTTTAAACTGTTTTTTCAGCTTATCAGTGGACATGTTTTGCTAATTCTTAAACAAGTGAGATGAGCTGCTTTAGATGATCTGCGTAATATATCAGTTCAGCATCGATATCACAATGTGTGTATAGTGACATTACCGGCTGTTCAGTGTCGAGTCGGGATTATAGTCGACCGCGTCACAGTTCAGAACATGTGACTTACGGCTTGATTTCAGAGTTTAATAATAGAGTAAAAGTTTATCATTTGTACATTGTTTTAATTTCTCTATCTGAATCTCTATGAAAACATTAAACACTGTTTGTTCTATTTACATCTTTGTTCTATTGTATTTATCTGTGAGTATAATTTGTGTATAATATTTTACACGGATTCACTACCTTACAAAATCGCCTTATATTCTAAAACTGAACTTTCTCCTTATTGCAATATATAAACATGGTGCTTCATTTAGGGTTGCTTTTAGAACAGACTTTATTCATAAAAGTCCTATGATAGGATGTCTGTATAAACACGTTATCTGATTATACATAGAATTAAAAATCCAGAGCTTATAACTATAGTAAAATTAGTGATTCGACAAAACAAATCTGGGCTGAAAATCGAATAAGAAAAGCGGATGTGGCAGAATGGCTTAATGGCACAGATTGAGTTTAATAAAGTATTCCCGCTGATACGGACATGGGTGGAACTCTGTAGACCAGGGGCCACCAGACTCTACTGGAGGGCCGGCGACACTAATCAAACACACCTAAACTGGATAACCAAGGTCTTTCTAGGTATACCTGAAACTTACAGGTAGATGTGTTGAAGCAATTTGGAGCCAGACTCTGCAAAGACCCTGGTCCTCCGAAACAGAGTTTTGACCCCTGCGGCAGACACACGTAACACAACAATACCTACAAAAGGTCACTATCCAAAAACTTAACAGGTAGTCCTTAATTTTAACTAACTCCTTTTGGAGACTTAATCAGCTCAACACCAAATTTGGTCAGTTTAATCTAAAGCCCTTTTGTGACGTTAAAATGCAAAAATCTAGTGATTTTTAACCTTTTTTACTGAAGGTATTAACAAATATAACAATATATTTTAGAACAAATTTCAGTCATTTAGTTCTTTTTTTTGATGTCTAATAAACGTTTGCAGCAGCAGTCAAGTCCTCTGTTTGAGGTTTATGTAAACATTTTCAATCAGCAGTGTGCACACACACTAGAACAAATCCTAAACTGAAAACAGATGTGGCCCCGAGTCAGAAAGAAAGTTTAGGAAGATGGTGTTGAAAATGATGGAGGCAAAATTTGTTCCAAATGGCAGCACACAAGCTCACATAAAAACCATAACGACTGCTTCTGTCTTCCTATCAAACAGAAGGTGCTTAAGGGTCGAGGCAGTGCATCAGTCACCATGATGGGAAAATCAACGCTGAGCGCCACATGAGTAGTAAACGCATTTACAGCTGCATCCTTTCAATCAAAGAATCTTCCATCAACTCGGATAACAAAACGCTTCTGAGAAACTCGCCTTCACATTCTGGTGATAATGGCAGCAGTGATGTACTTTTCATTGTGTGCGTAAAAAGCATCCCTCACCAGCTATTCGACTACTTCTCATAATTGCTATAGATCCATTCCTCTTATTCCCTGCAGTTTGCAAAACCACTATAGTGCTGTGCAGCTCGCTCTCGCAGCACTGACAAAAGAGTGCTATAACAGACTCCTGCTGCCTTTCATCTTCATCATCATCTTCATCTCCTCCTCCTCCAGTGAATCTGACTGACTGCTACACATGCCTGCCGGTTTATTTTAATGGTCACTCATAAAGGTGCCAGTCTAGTCGTCTTAACTCTAGCGAAAGCTGAAACATAAGGACGTTCAGGACATTTTTTTCCCGCCGACTTGTTATGAAAGTGACAGATACTCTCACCGATTATATTTCCATCTTCACTGCGTTTTTAAGACAAGCTCCGGTGTCATCCAGCTCGTCCTGCAGGTACAAATACCTGCCATAGTACACTTCCGCTAAAGGATATATTAGTATCTTTACTAACTTAGTATCTCGCTACGCTGTGCTGTCATTCTTTTGCACTGTTAATTTCGTTTCATAAAATAAACAGAATGCAATGATTAAAAAACAGTGGTGAGCAGAACAATGGTGAATGGAAGCAGTGCAGAGAATGGAAATCAAATGTCTGGCGGTGACGTCCCCACATGGGGGTCATAGTGCATCACCACAGAACCTGATGAGGTTTTTGAGTCGGAGGAAAAGGGAACTAGTGACTGCAAATCTGCAGGAAGTGCCAGGAATTTAATATTTTTGTTGTAACTGCATTTTTACCCTTTTCTTTCAGGAAACGAGGCAACAGGAACATGCTTTAGGTTTTATCTGAATTTGTAATGTCTCCCATTTCGTTTCAGTTTTAACTGGCTCCTGAACAGAGACACTGGGGAAGTGGTAGTGCAGTGGTTAAGGTGTTTGAAAAATTGGGGTTCGATTCTCAGCACCACCAAGTTGCCACTGTTGGGCCCCTGAGCAAGGCCCCCCAAATGGCTCAAATGTATAAAGGAGAACATTCGCCAAACTCTGTAAATGTAGACGTGTGAACTGTTTTATAGGTTTAAATAGACAAACGTAGAAGACCAAACTCGAGATGTTCATCCAAAATAAGCTCTTCGAGGAGAAGGCTGAGTTTACTACCGTGCTGACTGAAGCAGAGAGGCGTCTTATTACTTACAACCCCTGGACAAGATCTGATGCCTCTATACATGCAAATATTCTGGAGTGTATATCTTCTTTTTTTTTTTTTTACATGAGAAAGGTCAGCAGGTCTGTTCATATAAAGAACTTAGAGGAAATGTCAGGGATGTTGTGATTATACACCATGTTATCACACAAAATGTCATACTCCTAAAATAGCGTAGGAATTCTGTAACAGAAGTTATGTATGTATGTATAAGTCCTTGCGACTTGGGATTATTATAAATGTTGTTGGCATGATAATAGTCATGGAAATACTCGCGGTTGTCATGTTTATTATTCATCTATTTATTTCAAAAACCCTAATAGTGTAAAAAAATCACAAAAATGTTATTTATTGCTAAACTCAGTAACCAAATGAAATGGCACAAAATAATAATAATAATAAAACAAACGTCTATTTTTTTTTGGCCTAAAGAAAAGTGAGAGAAGTTTTTGAATTTAACATAAAGTAAAACTTTACTAGTAATAAATCTCGAATAGAAAACGTTTTCTTCTCTACTTGAGTCTGAAATACTTTTTTTTAACCACTTTTACTAAATTGTTTTAAGTTTTCGTTAATTATTTTTGGACCAGACTAGAAAAATAGTAAAAGAAAAAAAAATCAGCCATTGAATAAACGCGGATACGCACTGTTTTTAATCGGAGCTAATAGTAGCTTGCTTGCGATCGCGTTTCGGGTGATACAGGATTTGCCGGAGGGCCGGAAGTGGAAAAATCACAATGGAAGACACGGAGGAACGTTTGGATTGTAGCGGTTCAAACAGTTTTTCCAACAGAAGATATAAACAGAAAACCATCAAATATGTACTTTCTCAAGTATTTAACTTTACATAGCCTGGAAAAGATAACTTTATTTTAGCATAAAGATAGAGTATGTAAGTTACGTTAAATTTAGTGGTCACGGCACACACAAACGTTGCCCAATGACTCCTCACTGCAGACGCAGGTTTTCGAGCCAATTTTCTCTTCGTTTTCTGTCAATTTCTTGGAACTCTTTCTCTTACGAGCAACAATGGAATCTTACAGTAAAAGTGATTTATTTTTATATAACACCACTTAATACTGAGGGTAGAAGTTGTACTTATTATTTATTTAAAAGTTGGTTAAAAGTAATTGATAATTTTTTTTTTTTTTATCAACACAAAAAATAGATCTTAGTTTTGTTACAGGTTGTTATCGGCACGTAACACACAGTGTCACAGCAGCGTAAGTTGGATATTGTTTAACTTGAGTTATGTTAAACAAGCGCAATTTAACTTTCGCTTTTTAGATTTTTCTTTCTTTAGGTAATGCTGAAATACTTAAAGTGCCACATCACGTCCGCATGTAGTTGTGTGTCCCTCGGCCTCATGGGGTAGGAAAGTGTAGATTGTATGCGTAATTCAAAATCCGGGTGGGAGAAATAGCTCATATGAAAACATACTCAGTTCTGCACACTGTTTAGTATGGAAGTATGAGGTTTCGGGTGGAGCCTTTGTCTCAGCAGAGAATATACAAACAAAAGACATTAATAAAGCCAAAAAATAACATTTCACCACCCTGTATAAGTCTAAAAATACACTGGCAGTGCAGGAAACGGGGGAATTGATACGTTCATGTGAGTCTTTATATTTATCCAGAGGGAATTGCTTACATTCCTCTCTTACTCTTTAATCAGGTTGAGCCCAGCAGTGGCAGCTTGGTGGTTTGGGAAGTTGTACCCATGTTTCTCCGATTAACAGCCCTGCACTTTTAACTTGAGCTAATTCTTTTCTCAAAACCTGCATGATTTAGGCTTCATCCATCTGGGCAGTTAAGGGTTAGGGGGCTTGCTCAGAGGGCCCAGGATTGGAAGCTTGGTGGTGCTGGGAATCAAACCAATGACCATTGAGATGTGCCACATCGGTACATGCAGTAATTACCCACTGCACTTTATAAAAATTGTTATTAAGGTGTGTATACCTAAACAAAGTGTGTTTACATTCCTGTTATAGGTAAATAACTGCTTTAACCGGTGCAGCTGCTACCAATTAAAGCAGGGGTTCCTGTGCGCAGGTTCAGGTTCATTAAGCATCCTGTTTCTTTCTCACGAATCAAAGAGAGTGCTCCCAAAACACACCCTAAACTGAAGTCAGTTCTTCAGCAGGCTTACAGAACCCCGGAACCTGCAACAGCATTCAGTCACATGCTAGTATGTAATTATGATCCACGGGATCCACCGCGCACTGATTCTGGTGTGAACGGTTTGCCGGGGTTGGGATTTGTTCTACAGCAGAAGCCTAATGTGAGACAGCAGCATCAGCCTGACCCTCAACCCGCTTTTATTCTCCTCCTTTTCCAGTATGCTGTCCTGCAGTAAGTTAAAACCTCTTGTAAGGGCAGAAGCAGGATTTAATTCCGTACACCAGGGACATGCCATGCTTTCCATTCTACCGAGACACTGGATATGAGCAGCGTGGTAGACAGTATAATCTAAACAGCACACGCACCAGCGCTCCATCAGAAAACATGGCTAAGCATAGAAACAAAGCGTTCTGCTGTTGACTGGAAACCTTCTAATCAGGACTGGACGATTAATCGGAAAGTAGGGACACGTTTTGAAGACTTTTAACTGATACTTTTATTTTTGTGTAAAAAAGGAGAAAATCTGTTGTGTAATTAATGAATAAAATCACGCTTGTAGGTGAGGTTATACAGTTGTATCGAGCGAGTGATGAAAGTGGTAGCACAGTGGTTAAGACGTTGGACTGCTAACCAGGAGAGTTAGATGACGGGTTCGATTTCCAGCACCACAAAACTACCACCGCGGGCTTTTAGCAAGGCTTTTAACCCTTATCCTTAATTGTATAAATGTGATAAAAATGTAAGTTGCTCTGGATGGAAGCGTCTGCTTAATGTCAGCTCATAAATAACAATCAGCCCAATCTGGCAACATCGGGTGGGAACCCACTTATTGGATCTATTTATCAGACTTTATTCATTTATCGGAGCAATAAAATAACCTCATTTTTCCACCCACATCCTCTGATAATTTATTTGTCTAGTAAATATTCCCTATCGGAAAGTTATTAGACTGAGATTTAGAATTTCTAACCAACATCATTTCCTGTGTCTGTTATTACTTCTGTGTGTAAAGTCATGTGACTCCGGCTGGTCCAGTCAGTGACACTTAAGGGTAAAATAGATAAAAGAGAGAGAAAATCATTCATTAAGGTAAAATGTTCAATTATTTAAGGTTTTTAGGTCATATCATGCAGTCCTTTTTTTATTATTAATAATAATAGTTTTATTTTAGAATCTATTGATGATACATTTATAGTATAAATAATGTAAGTAAAATATTTACACTGACAATTCCAACAACAATTAACACACTTCAAGTACCTCAACGATGAACTCATTCAACTGGAACAACTTATTTTAATAACTGCTGAATGTTGGTGGTTTCATTCAAGCTACACTTGCAGCTTGGTGGGATGGGGTGCCCAGTGGGATGGGGTGCCCAGTGGGATGGGGTGCCCAGTGGGATGGGGTGCCCAGTGGGATGGGGTGCCCAGTGGGATGGGGTGCCCAGTGGGATGGGGTGCCCAGTGGGATGGGGTGCCCAGTGGGATGGGGTGCCCAGTGGGATGAGGTGCCCAGGTCCCGAGGATGGATAAAAAAACCCTCAAGGCGGTCATGGAAAGCACACAACCATTTAAATAATTGGGGTATTTTGCTGAAGATAGCAGTTTTCACACTGCACTCATTTGATAGCATTTACTATTGACCCCTAAACTGCCTATACTTCCTGGTGGAAAAACAGGAAGTACCTTTACCCAAAAACCGTTAGCGATCTGTAGGAGATTATTCTACCTTTCCTCCATTCATGCACTAGATGGCACACAGTACCAGGACTTCAGTGCGTCATTAAGAACACAACTCGATTTTTTTTTTTTAGAGAAATTATTCACTCATTTTTGTACTTGAGTTACAGTAAATCTGAAGATGGTTCCTGGAACACTGGGTGTGTCGCACAAATTCCATCACACACTTCAGGGCAGTTTAGAGACACCTGAATCCCTACTGCCATTTAGAGGGTCCACAAACCTGCAGGAAACCCACACATCAAACTTAATACAGACAAGAAGCTCAGGAAGCTCAGGGCAGTCTGTCCTCTTGTGTTTAATAAGTAGAGCAGAGTGTGTGTGTGTGTGTGTGTGTGTGTGTGTGTGTGTGTGTGTGTGTGTGTGTGTGTGTGTGTGTGTGTGTGTGTTTTCAATGTTGAAACGCCTTTTTTGTTTCTATTTGCGGAAATCGGATTAAAAATGTCATGCATGCTACAGTGACGCTTTAATTTAAATCGATTTAATCAGAAATGTGTAACTAAAACACACACACACACACACACACACACACACACACAGACGCAGCTATAAACACTAAACGGCTCGAGTGCTCTTTTAAAAGCATTAGAGAGAAAATAAAAGCAGCGTATTATGTAAATGCAGTTGTAGCCCTGATGACTCCCTATTGATTCGGGTAGACAGAAAGCGGGTTGGTGATCATTTCTCACTAACGAGAGCAAAAATGAGGCCTTCATTATCAGTGTTTAAAAGAACACACGTTATTCACAGTGCTGGATTTGTCTTTTCTGCCCCGCCACATGCTGTACAACAAACGCTGTGCTTCCAGCTTACGTTCATCTTATAACTAACGGCACCCGTCCGTGGATCAGGATAAAAACATGCCATGTGCTTTAAAAGCCCCTCACTAATGTTATTTACTTACACACACACACACACACAGTCATACACAGCGGTAAAATTCTTTGGCTGAAATGAAATCAGGAAAAAAAGATTGAGTGGTTTGCAGTGAAGTGAAATTAACAGGAATAAACAGGTTTCGCTTTACAGGAAAAATCATGCAGCACAATACATCCCAATAAAGTGCTGAAATAAATGCACCCACTCGAGCCAATGTCCATCTTATTTTCTGTTATTATTAACGCTCCAGCTTAAAGGTAAAGACAATAATGTCCACTTCGCACTGCGGAATCACTGCCCTGAACAGTTTTTACAGAATGGGTGCTGGTTCACACCAACGCCAATCATGCAGTGTGAATGATCTGAGAAACGCTTCTATATGGCGTGCTCAATGTCTCTTCTCAATCCTGCAAGCGTGACTGTAAAATACACCACCGATGACTTGCAGCCAGTGAGCGAGCCAGACAGAGCAGCAAGATCTTTGGAATTATTTCCTCACCACCTCTGCTGTGCGTCTGGTTGTAAAACAGCGTCTGTGGAGAGCAGACAGGTTTATCTGTGATTGACATTCACAGCATTTAGCAGACGTTCTCACCCAGAGCCACTCGCATTTACCTCCTTTACACAACTAAGCAGTTGGGGGTGAGGGGCCTTGCTCAGGGGCCCGACAGTGATGGTGCTGGAAATCGAACCCTGATCTTCCAATTAGCAGTTAACACCTTAACCACCGCACTACCACTTATCGAGGTTATCTGAGTGGTTTGCGATAAATCAGCTATCAAATATTTGAAATAATATGCGGTCGAGGTTGTCGCTAATTGCGGCTCTTTTTATTGTAAAGTTGTGCAGTGTGTTACCCCCCCGTCACCGAGCTGTCATGCAGTTTGTACTCAACAGCAGCTGAATGTTACACCAGATAGTCATGCAGTGTGAAAACAGCGCTAGATAAGTTACGATCAGATGGAAAGAGTTGAATGTTTGGTGTTTGGTCAAGTCTTTGCCTAACTAGAGTCACACACACATACAGTCTACAGGTGCCAGCAGATATTTACTGCTCTATTATCTCCTTATAAAGCCCCTGGAGATCCCTGCAGCTTCTTCAGTTTGTGTTTTGCTCAAAAGTGTGTGAGCTGCAGTGTTGTTATAGACACATGAGCCATGAACACGCCATCGATCTGAGCTGTTTATTCTCCCTGCTGTGCTCCGAGTCCTGATGCCTTTTATTCAGCTCAACATGCTCCTGTCTGTTTAGCTATAAATAATAGCTATTGTATAGTGTGTGTGTGTGTGTGTGTGTGTGTGATGTACGGATCAACTTGGAAATTGAACTCATGCCCCCTAATGTGCAATATCACATACTGTATGCAGGTTTGCTGCAGGTCTCCTGGTTTTCCTTGAATAAATTAAGGATTCAATGCTCTTTAATATTTTGGTTCTATTAACACAAATACCCGGGACCCAATAACGGTTTAGGGTCATTATTAGACTGATCAGACTCATCAGAGGGGACCGGGGAGAGAGAGAGAGAGAGAGACTCACATTCATCTCTGTTAGATAACTGAGCAATTGGGGGTTAAGGGCTTTGATCAGGGGCCCAACAGTGGTGGCTTAGTGGTGGTGGGAATTGAACCCTGATCCTCCAATTAGCAGTCCAACACCTTAACCACTATGCTATCGCTACAGGTAGTCGCAAAAGATACCTTTAGTATTTTTACTAGTTTAATGAGAGATGAAGAATGATCGGGTAAAGCCGGTGGCTAAAAATGCATACGGGGCAAAATGAAGACCATTTGAACGGGATACGACGGGCATTAAAGCGGGGGAATCAGTGTATGTAAAAGCCTGCAGGAGGAGAAGAGATATATGTGTGTGTGTGTGTGTCTTTAATTTGGTCTTAAGTGTTGAATTTAATGAGTTAAGCTCCGTGGACACCCTGTGTATGTTGACGCGCGATTCACAAAGCTGCTGTTAGATAAATAATATTTAATAAAAAAGAAAGTAAATGTCTTCTAAACGGTATTAAATTATCGAGCATGATGTAAACACACACAAAAGTGTGTCAGCAGATTGGCATTTAATAAGTGTGACTTTTACCCCATACACACTTCACTTGTTTTACATTATATAAACAAATAAATATAAGAGATTTAGAGATTTATAAAAAATAAGAGATTTGGTGATTTTAATTGGTTTTAAAATCTACATTTCATTTTATTTCAGCTTCAAAATCACCTTTCTGTCCTTGACTGTGAATGAAGCCTTCAGCCCTGGTGTACACTGTCTCCTGGACAGGGGACGACATGAGGCCGCTAAAAATATTCACATTTTCTGGCATTTGGCAGATGCTTTTATCCAGAGCGACACTTTTTTTTTTTTTTTTTGACCAGTTGAGGGTTAAGGGCCTTGATCAGGGGCCCATCTTGGTGGCACAGGAAATGAAACCCATGATTTACATGTCAGACGGTGTGAGATTTAAAATAGATTTTTGACCAATCAGATTAGAGCATTTTACATGACTGGCAGTTAAAGGATTTTAAGTAGCTGTTTATTTTATTGTCCGCGAAGAGGAAAGGGGTGTGTTTGGATTTCTGGTATATGATGGACACTTTATAATCCCATGAGTGTGCAGGAGAAACAAGGACGATACCAACATGGCGGATGTAGTGTGTTTGAATTTTATTCATGCTCCCAGAAGCTTACTATACTGAACCTACTTGCTGAGGTAGTATGCGGTTTTGGACATCCTTTTCGAAAGGGAACTCTGTGCCGGCTTTAATTGAGCTGCAACACTTGACATTATAAAATCCCAGCTCTAATATTCTACGCAGCAGGTTAAAACTGAATTAAAGTAGATGATCAGGTTTTTATATTAGTGTGTGTGAAAAATAATTGTTTAATATTCCAATAGAACATTCAGTCCAACAAAATCAGAGGAACGAAAAACGGATAAGAAAATGAACCGCTCAACAGCAGAAGAAAATCTAAACTGATTAAATGAGAAGGCAAACATTCCTGCGGTTCGTCTAATGAAGAGGCTTTGGGGGTTTTTTGGGGGGGGGTTTGCTGATGAAGCACTCAATGCAGTCAGTTATACATTTCTGCTGTTTGGCAGACGTCCCCATCCAGAGCCAATTACATTTCTTATTTTTATCTTATAGAGTTGAGAACCTGGTCTGCAGTGGAAGCTAAACCCAAACTCATCTGATCAGCAGTCAATCACTTTATACACTTCCTGCAGTGGAGCATTTCTGAGCGAGAGAATCCCGTCTTAAGCAGCAATTCGTTTAGGTAAATGCTGTGTTTATTGCTACTGGCATGTCCCTTTTAAAGACCACTCGTACGGATCAGTACCCGGAGGTAGACGTCTTTTAATCAGCCTCTCTGTGGTACAGGCAGGGTGTGAACAGTGCCCTCCTGTGGACCTGATCAGCAATGACAACATTAAACCCCCCCCCCCCAAATGTCCAGCTGATTGTTTAGAGCTGGTTAATGATTAATCACAAACTGCTCTACATCTGATCTACATACATCTGATCTACATCCGATCTATTCGCTGTGAATGCACTAAGAACTAACAGGAACAATTATGGTACAATTTTACTGTGTGTTTTAAAGTGACATTTTTGTTTTAATTTATTAAATATATTGTATAAGTTTAGATTTATTTATTAATCCGGTTGGTTTGGCTTTCCATTATAAAAATGATCGGTGCAATAAACGGTTATCAGGGACGGTTTAACGTAGCAGTGAAATCCACCATCGATCGATCTCCGTTATTTACTCCTCCTCCGTCAGTCATATGTTATTAGTGTTTAACTATAGATTAAACACCACGATTAGCTGTATAATACTAGTGTGGATACACATCCTTTAAATAGACATTTATTCAGTGAGTCCTGTACAGGTCCTATTGTCGCATACAGTGAGTTCTATAGGTTCTGCAATTATTCTCTTATATTTCCACATTAAACTCTGGATGTCTGCTGAGGAACTGAATAAATTTGATGAGGCTGCTCTTATAAATGATTCTTTCTGGCATTATACCTAATATACATAAAAGTAACACAACTCTGTTTTACTAGGCTAAAAAAGTGCAAGTAACGCATCTCAGCCGAGTGAATCAAATTTCTGGGCATCCAAAACAAACACACTGTGAAGTGCACACAGATCTTTGAGTTGTTCTTCACACTCGCTCTTGAATTCCTTCAGTTCTGCTCCAGAACACCACAGAGGAGACGCAGGAGAGCGGGAAGTTGAGGTTTAGTAGGAAGGCTGTCTGGATCCGGCCAGGTGCTGCTGTTGCACTAAGCCCCGTTGGCTCTGCTGAGAAAAACCCAGCAGCCCGCCGGAGGCACGGAGCTTCTCACATTCACCAGCTTACTGGGTGGAACGACTTTTTAAAAGGAAACCTCTGTACCATCAAATGAAGATGGAGGCCTCTGAGAGGCATTCTCAGTACAGAAGCTAAAGACGGCATGAGGAAACGCGGACCAGCGAGAGGAGAATCTCCAATAGGAGGAGGAGGAGGAGGAGGAGGGATCTAAATCAATGAACGGATTTGCGCTCTTCAGGATTAGTGTCTCTTCCAGGCGGCCATCGGATTTGCGCTGGGGAGCTTATACCCTTGAAAGGAAGCGAGAAAGTGAAATATAGACAGACGGAGAGAAGGCCAACGAGATGCGCTTTCTTTATACCAGCTAAAGATTTTCTGCACTTTCATTTGCTTGTTTAATCCGGCAAGTCGCAGGATCGCAAAGAGGCGGACGGACCTCATTACGGCAGGATCGTAATCCTTTCACTGAGTCTCGGTCAGACTTTATAACAGATCACCAGCAGGTTCAAAGCCACGACTGTAAAAGAGGAGCTCACGTTACATCTGAACCACTGGACGGAAACCTGGAGAGCCAATAAAACAACCCGAAAGATCAGATTTTATTCTGAATCACACACTAAATCACACGATTCTAAAATGCTTTTGAAATGCAACATTTTATTTACACAAAACTCGCCCGCTGTAGAGCTCGCCCGCTGTAGAGCTCGCCCTCTGTAGAGCTCGCCCTCTGTAGAGCTCGCCCTCTGTAGAGCTCGCCCTCTGTAGAGCTCGCCCTCTGTAGAGCTCGCCCTCTGTAGAGCTCGCCCTCTGTAGCGCTCGCCCTCTGTAGAGCTCGCCCTCTGTAGAGCTCGCCCGCTGTAGAGCTCGTCCCTGTAGCTCGCTCCCGCTGTCTGTAGAACTCGCCCCTCGCCCTCTGTAGAACTCGCCCTCTGTAGAAACTCGAACGCCTCTCTGTAGAGCTCGTCCTCTGTAGAGCTCGTCCTCTGTAGTAGAGCTCGTCCTCTGTAGAGCTCGCCCGCTGTAGAGCTCTCCTCTGTAGAGCTCGCCCGCTGTAGAGCTCGTCCTCTGTAGAGCTCGCTGTAGAGCTCTCCCGCTGTAGAGCTCGCCCCGCTGTAGACTCGTCCTCTGTAGAGCTCGCTCGTCCGCTGTAGAGCTCGCCCGCTGTAGAGCTCGCCGCTGTAGATCTCGTCGCCCTCTGTAGCTCGCCCGCTGAGCTCGCCCGCTGTAGAGCTCGTCCTCTGTAGAGCTCGCCCTGCTTGAGCTCGCCCGCTGTAGAGCTCGTCCGCTGTAGAGCTCGCCCGCTGTAGAGCTCGTCCTCTGTAGAGCTCGCCCGCTGTAGTAGAGCTCGTCTGTAGAGCTCTGTAGAGCTCGCCCTCTGTAGAGCTCGCCCGCTGTAGAGCTCGCCCTCTGTAGCTCGCCGCTGTAGAGCTCGTCCGCTGTAGAGCTCGTCCTCTGTAGAGCTCGTCCTCTGTAGAGCTCGTCGCCCTCTGTAGAGCTCGTCTGTAGAGCTCGTAGAGCTCCCTAGAGCTCGCCCCTGTAGAGCTCGTCTGTAGAGCTAGAGCCTGGAGAGAGCCCGCTGTAGAGCTCGCCCTCTGTAGAGCTCGCCCTCGCTGTAGAGCTCGTCCTCTGTAGAGCTGTAGAGCTCGTGTAGAGCTCTGTAGAGCTCGCCCGCTGTAGAGCTCGCCCGCTGTAGAGCTCGCCCGCTGTAGAGCTCGCCGTAGAGCTCGCCCTCTGTAGCGCTCGCCCGCTGTAGCGCTCGTCACATCTTAAATGTGTGTTTGTCACATCTTAAATATGTTATTAAATGGCATCAGTCTTTTTTTCACAGATGAGTCAAGATGATAGTAAATGAACTGTTCTGGGTGTCACAGCAGCAGGTGCAGACCGGACAGTTTAAATAAAGTCTACGCACTAAAGTCATGCAGTAGTTCTCTGGAAATTAGAGATGGGAATTTCATTACGTTACATTTCTTTAATCCGTAATCAGGTAAATTACTGATCAATTACTAATTGTTAATCGATAATTGATCAGTAATTTTATTATAATCATTATAATTGTTCCTTTTTTTCACTTTTACTTCAATGATAAAATGTTGTTGTCAAAAACACTGCCCATTGTTCATTAATGTTGGTTAATACATTAACATTTATATAATAAACGGATTTTAATTTCGGATTCACATAATTATTGATCAACACACACACACACACACACACACACACACACACAGAGTAAACACGGAAATTCTTAGACAGGAAAAAAAAATCCTTTATACAGTAAATTTGGGGCAAATTTAGTGTATAAATTCTTTATATATGTCCGGGTGTCGGTCTTTCAGGTGCTTTGCTAGGTTACTGTTGTTCGCACCTTTCTTTATCAACCCCAGAGAGACGCAGACGCTCCACACTCGCCATCTTTATATTCAGTGTGGCTATTTAACCCGGAGCGAATAAGATGAGACAGACACTGCGGTCCTGTGTGGTGTGTGTCGACTTGCTGTTGGAGAGAAGGAACGTGACAGGGCTCAGATTTCAGCTCTGGTTTGTGGCTGAATCAATGTCTGTCAGCTCCTGGGCTCTCTTAGACCCCCATCATTACACCACCCACCCCTTTATCCATCCATCTTCCTCAGCGTTGCCATGACAACATGTCGAATCACTGGCCCTTTTCCCACTTCCCTCCTCCGTGTTCCGCGTAACACCATTTTCTCCATGCAGAAAAAGTCTTTTGCCCTAACTGACAGATGATTAGTTTTCTAACCTGTGCTGAAACCCCCTCGGTGGTGTGTTCAGTTTCAGACTTCGTGCCGTTCGAACTCTGGGTTTTTTCCAGCACTTTGATAGAAAGAGATTGTTCCTATACGCCTGTGCAGCTGAAATCAGATGTTATGGTATGTTTCTATCACCCTGCGTTAATGCACATTTAGAAGTTTTGCATCAGAAATGAGTGAAATTGCAATCATTTTGCAAAAATGAAATGACGCTCGCTTGCGGTGGATTTTGACCTGTGCGATGAAGGCTTAACGCCAGTAAAGGTAGAGGGAAACGGATTCGCCGAATCAACTCTGACCTAGTGAATAAATAACTCTTTACCAATCTGAGTTTTCACTGATGATTTTTATTCCAGTTCCTTTATAACATAGCATTAATGTTGCGAAGGACGCTGCAGGGACATTTATTACCTGTCTGATGGGTACTAATGGATGTCCTGTCTCCATTATCCTCGCTTTGTTAGTTACTTGGAATAATAATTTAGCGAAGACTAAACCCACATGGCTAATCTGCTAATTCTGCTCTGTTTTGCTTGCCTTTTTTTCAAAATATTTTTATTCTTTTATCTGTTAACCAATGCCGCCCTGAACCACTCGACAGAAACACCTAATTCGCTTTGGGTTTTTTATACGGATGGGAAACTGGGTTGGTGACATGTGCAGCGACTTTCCTCTTGTTTTATACTGTAGGACTTTATATGCTAATCAACGATAAAATTGGTGCTAAACTTTAAATATGTGCAAAGTATTAATCTGCACCCACTGCATCCTACGTATATTACAGCACAGAAAAGGGTTAGGGTCCCTACTGTAACCTAGATCATCACTGAGTGTGGCACTCAAACCGGTCATTTAAGATAATACTGAAGTTCAGTCAGATTTTAATTAAAGGTTTTCCGGTGCAGGGGTCATTAAACGAAAAAGTGGATGTTTCTAATGGGCAGGTTTTTCGTATAAGGTGCAGAGAACGCTCCTGAATCATTTTCCCAGACTTCTAAAAACATGCAATGATTTCTCTCTATTGTTTTCTTGTAAATATTCTATTTGAAAAGTGATGTGCAGAATTTCAGGATGCTGCAATGATTTGATGCTCGTTTCTGCTGCTGATTGACAGCGTAACTCTCCATGTGAAGCTGAGTGACAGTCAGGCTCAGCTGGGGGCTCCATATCAGACCAACTTTCAATCCCTGACCGTCTGTTTACTAGGACAAATCCATTTTCCCCATTGCTGAACTGTGAACCGTCCGTGTCCAGTTTCTGAGCCCGTGTTAAATTTCTTCACAGCCATCCTTTTCTTCTTATCCACTTATCCACTGTCGAGCTTTTCGTATCTGCGAGGCGTCTTGTGCTCCCGGAGATGATCTAAATTATCTTAAATGACCCCTGACGCTGTGCTCAGACTGACCTCTTTCTGCAGTCCTTAGCAATAAACTGATCATTTTCTAGAAAAAGTGAAATGAACGGGTAAAAAAAGCCCTATAAATTTACACCAGCTCCCAGGGTTCCAGCTGTTATCCTCACTTAAGCATAAAGCCGCCCCCGAAGCGCTTTCATCACAGACTGCGATCCCTTTCCCTCTCGCTGCGCTACCACAGAAAGACATGCCTACAGTTATATCATAAGCATCTGCCAGTCTCCCACCGACGCGGCTTACTTAAAGGATTTACCCATCTTAAAGCATGAACTAAATGAGCCGAGGTAAATAACTGCCACAGGGGGCCATCGTTAGCAGCAGAGCTATAGGATGTTGCATCAGAAACACCACGTGATTTACAGAACATCGTCTGAGTTACACTATGCTCTGTATTTTCTGCTCCTGTGTAGTCTAAATGAAATTCAGATGGTACTACAGCCACCATTTTGATATTGTCACATGACCTAGGCACAGTATATATCCCTGGGTTTGAGTTCCGATAATGGAAATGTAAGTTATCAGATATCTGTAAAACCAGCTGATCGGTCGATATCTTCCAAGGCTAATATATGGTGGTGTTTTTCGCTGAATAAAACAGAACAATGTGCACTCTTAAAACATCTTATTTTCATAGTGTGATAATCTATAAACTGTATATCACTGTTGATGCATTTACACTGCAGGTATTAACTGCCTCTATTTTCCCCCCCTTGTGGTACAGATGGGATTTGACCCACGATTGTGTAAGCAGGAAGAAAGATCTCATGGATTCTGATATATTAGATTAGTTTATGGTCTTATTTATTATGTGGAAATAAAACTGATATGAATCGGATACGTGCATTAGCGTCTGCCATGTAGACGGATCGGATTTTTACCTGTCAATGCGAGTCGAACATTATTGAATAAGCGACTGTGTGGCACGTTAACTCAGGTGCTGCTGTCTGACTCTCTTATATTCCCTTAGCACTTTTTTACCCTTTTTTTGATAAAAGAATTCAGGTTTTTTGCTGCAGCGCAGACGTCCTCCTGGGCACTGCTCGAGGAGCTTACAGTCTGTACTTGAATGGAATGGCTAATATTTGCTGGTGGAATTGGCCAGTGGGGGAAACAGGAAGAGCGTGACTTGCATCTTACTTCAGTCCAGGGCAGCCGTGGGGCATTAAAAAGTCTTAAAATGACTTAGTTTTTAAATAAATAACAATAATTTATAAAATTGATAAGAAGTCTTAAACTCTGATTTGATGGGTCTTAAATAATTTAGTCCAATGACACCCCCCCCCCCCGCCCCAAATTACCGCATTTGTATCGCATTTGTGAAATTGCGATGTTCATCACAGCATTCGTCACTGAATGACGTTTATGAACAGCCGTCAGAAAGAGCAACACGTAATTGGCTACTTATGTACTGTAACCCTGCTGTCCCATTTGCCCAAAATATTAACAACATTCCTTGTTATACAACTGAGCAATTGGGGGTTAAGGGCCTTGCTCAGGGGCCCGGCGGTGGTGGCTTGGTGGGGCTGGGAATCGAACCTGGGTCCTCAAGTTGGTAGTCCAAAACCTTAACCACTGCGCTACCACTTCCCACTTTTAAATACCTTTAAACCTTTAAATATGGTGAGAAAAGCAAAATATTCATTCTTTGTGTCTATAGATTATTGCACTGTGTTTCCTTTCTGGTCAGTACCGCTACACTGGATTGTTTTGCTGTGTTTAGTGTAACCGCAGATATCCGATACGGGTCAGTTTTAAAAGATAATGTAAGCGGGTCATTAAAAAAATGGCATACAGTCACCAAATCGGAATTGGGCAACAGGACCTGCAGTGTAAATGTGGTGTAAATATGCACTTCAGCCTCGATGGATTTTATGCTCAGACTATTCAGTGCTAAATTTTACTGAGAAAATTCTTTAAGTCTGAAACACGACATGCAGGTTTTCTGTCTGTTTTAAAATGAAATCAGTTGTGGAATAAAAATAAACGTTACCGAATCCATTATAAACTAATAAATAAAAGAAAAAATGATTAAGTGCAAAATGCGGAAGACAAATCCAGACCAGATTCCTGTGGTTTTGTTCTTGCTCCCTGTTGATTGCAGCGGTCTGAGGGTGGTCATGTAACCGATGGTGTGTGTGCCAGTGGTTGTTCTCTACAGCGATCCATTGTTCTGTTTTTTTATTCTCTCAGTGAAGATCTTTCTAAAGATGATTAAGGAAAGCTGTTTGTGTCTGGCTGCTGTTTTTTAATAAACATATTACATTTTAGGTTCCTGCTGCAGCACCGCTCGGATCGCTTTCAATCTGTACCGGAATGGAAAGCGTAATATTTGTTGGTGGAATTGGCCAGCAGGGGAAACGGGAAGAGTGTGTCAGACTCGCAGTCATGCGTCTTGCTTCAGTCTCTATACATGACGTTTTAATCAGATGTGTTCTGGGTTCAGTGTGAACAGTACCCGGGTCCCGGCCATCCATTCAGCACGTGTAGTAAAATGCTTTTCTGTCATACGATCAAATTCAGCTATGAGCAGATGTGGAATACCAGCTGAGGAATCAATGTCTAACCTGTCAAAACGCTAGTTTCATTCTAGGTTCCTTGTGGATTTCCTCATCAGAGGAAGCTATTGATTGTTCAGCTGCTTTATTCCGCAAGTCTAATAGATTTAATTATGTAAGGTGCACTTTATTTAGTGTAATTATACACCAGGGGGGTGGTGTTACAGCAAGCTCAAAGCCCACAGTATTGTTACTCGCTGCAATCTTTAAAGTGGTGTATAACATAAACATTCTGCTCGTATAGTGTTCTCATTCCTAGCTGTACCTGGAATGGTGGAGGATTTCATCTGTTTTTCCTGAATATATTTCATTCCTTTATTGTCAATGATGCAGCGTTTTGCAAGTCAAGAAACTTTTATTGTTATTTTAATCATCTAGAGCAGACAAAGTAAACATCGAAATGAATTGTTTGTCCAGGACCAGGGCAACAAAGAGCTACATAAAACGAACTATAAACCCCCCGTGCTAAGGACTAATTTAATCTAATATAGTATGATATATAATGAAATTAAAATATCATCTATCTATATCTATCTATATCTATCTATATATCTATATATATAAAATAGTAAGATGCTAGGCTAATACCACTAGCTACCGAAGATGGGATATAACCAATGAACTGCCGATTAGACGTGTTTAAATAAGCGCAGCTACTTGTGTTCCTGGTTGGACTGATGATTAGACATGTGTTCATTGGTTTTACATCAGATTTGTTAATAACTGATCAATCAAAAAGGATTTTATATTATCTTTCCCTCCTGCCAAACCTGCAACAGGGGAACCACATTTAATTCTTCTGTACACGGACGTGACATTAAATGTATAATAGTACAGGTTTTTTGTGCTTTGATTGGGGTGGCAAAATGTTGGTGTTCATAAAATCTTATTGAAAAGGTCACCAGACATGAAAAGGTCACCAGACAAAACAATACAGTGCCATAAAATACAATACAGTACCATACAGTACCATACTATATACTCAATAAGATATTCCACTTCTCCATATTCACTCTATATTCCACTCTATATTCACACTCTATATTCCACTCTATATTCCACTCTATATTCACACTCTATATTCCACTCTATATTCACACTCTATATTCACACTCTATATTCACTCTCTATATTTCATTCTATATTCCATTCTATATTTCACTCTATATTCACACTCTATATTCCACTCTATATTCCACTCTATATTCCACTCTATATTCACACTCTATATTCACACTCTATATTCCACTCTATATTCCACTCTATATTCCTCATTCCACTCTATATTCCACTATATTTCCACTCTATATTCACACTCTATATTCACACTCCTATATTCCATTCTATATTTCACTCTATATTCACACTCTATATTCCACTCTATATTCACACTCTATATTCCACTCTATATTCCACTCTATATTCCACTCTATATTCCCACTCTATATTCCATACTCTATATTCACACTCTATATTCGTCTATATTACATCCTATCTTCCACTCTAATTCCATTCTAATTCCCTCTATATTCCACTCTATATTCCACTCTATATTCCAGTTATATTCTTAACTATATAATGCACAAATTAGGTCCTAAATGATCTGGAATTTGAATGCCACACTATCCCATCACCAGGTGGGATGTATTACATATTTAACACTGAAGTCAAAGTTGGAAATGTCCATGCTGTATAGTGTGTGATGCGAGGAGCCTGTCCAAACCCTTAATGTACACACTTTACTACCCTATGAGCATATGACAAAATAGTGCAAAATGCTAACCCATCACTTTACAAACGTTTCAAGTAGCTTTAAGCACTTCAGGAGAAAAAAACATGTTTATTGGAGTTAAATTGCACTTGTTTATTATTTTTTCCTGGTTACATGTTTTTGGGTGAAATTCTATCTGTACCACATTGGAGGGAAAATAATCAGACTCGGATGCCTTGATCCGTGCAGTGTAAATTTTGCGTTGGACTATACTGCTGCTCCTGGACCAGCTTATGTAAAAAGAACTATAAAAAGCTAAGAAATGAAATTAGGGTTTAGTGTGTGTAATAAGCTGATTAAGCAGATGAGTCAAGAGTTCCTGACTTCACAGTTTAGTGTGAGATATTCTACTGTCTGGTTTACAGTAAACACATGTGCTAAAGAGGAAGAGAGTATTTACATACACCCCGGCGCTCTGTACGGCGCAGTCACGAAACAATAAAGAAATAAAGCAGTAAGACAAAGAAAGTTCGAATAATTATTCTATCAGTATTCACAGGAACCCTTACATTCACACCCACTCTGCAGATTATTCACTGTGGACTTACATCACAGCTCCGGTACACGACTGTCTGACTGGATCAGCTCTGGTGTCCTGGTGGAGCTCTGCTGTGTGGACGCTCCTGATGCGCACACTCGCCTTTATAAAGTTTATTCATGAGCTCGTGTGTATATTTGTTAATCTGTTAGTTAATGATATTAAACACACAGCACTGCAAATCCTGTTACCCATGCAAAACACAGCACTTTATGACCTACTGCACTTCCCCACCGCACCCACTCCGCACCGTTACCACTAATAAAACGGGTCTCCGGGTGCCCCCAAAGTGCATGGGCCCGGAGAATCATCCAAACACATAACCCAAGACCTCAGTTAGCTCTGGACTGACGGGGGAGCTGATCAAACAATCATTTTAACTGAAAGAAGCACTGACACTGCTAATATCAGTCTGAAGCAGTCTAACAGCTGAGACTGTCAGCGCTTTCAAACTTCAGTTCTAGGGCTTCTATAAAGGGCCTCCCAATACGATACATATATATCGTAAAACTTGTAGCTAAAAATATGAGAGAAACAGAGCCGAAGGCGCCGTTATTTTATCCAATATGTTTGCTTTTGAGATGACCGAATGTGTCAACGACAACTACAGGAACGAAGGAGGAAGTCGTTCGACACACTAAGGGTTTTAAATAAATATTAACGCAAACATAAATTAGTTAAACTTGTGATTTATTTATGTATCCATACTAGAGGGTTAGAATATCGATACACTATCTTGGTAAAAAAAACTGTGATGTTTAGCTGTATCTACTATATTTTTACACACCCCTACTTCATTCATATACATGCCATGTCTCCTGCTGATACATGTCTGCATTACTAAATGCCCGTGCTACAGTGCCACACTGGGTGAACTGCGCTATTGCAGGCCCCTCTGATGGGTCATGGGACAATTTTTTTTACTGTTGACTGTAATGATGACTAATTGTTTCTGCGCTGCTGTGTATAATAAAATACTGTCATATGTACCTTACTGTATCACCATTCCGCTCTTTATACAGTATAGACTGGTTATACTGACTGTATTATTGCCATTGACATTTGTACAGTCCATGTTTCACTGCAGTGTCTGAGCCACACCCAGGATTTACCCTCACCCTGACACACGTGTGTTGGTGATGTCCTGACCATGACTTGATGTAGGTGATACTCTGCTATAGGTAATTGTAGTGTTTATTGCTTCGGATTAAAGATCCAATCAAAGCAGACTAAATCTATTGTAAGCATTTAATTCTCGTTTATTTAACTTTGAAAATTGAAAAGCTAGCTGGAGAAAAAACAGTAAGCAACACAGAGACGAGTGAAAACGTCACTTCTTCGAACCATTTAGTCGTTAATGCCGCTTAATTCTGATGCAACAAGGATAAAGTGGTACTTCACATAAATCCTTGCACTTTTTTAAGGCGAAATTAAACTTCATCACCTACTTAATGCAGGGTAACTATAGTAACCAGCCAATGCACTTCATTCTAATCTGATAGCTAACCTTCTGCAGAGCCAGTCTAAGAGTGTGAGTGCCTGAACACACACATCATGACTACTACAGATAAACAGAGTTTAAAAACTCCATCACCTCCACCTCCATCCTGGCTCCAAACCGGCTCCTAAACACAACGCAGTTTAACGGGCGCCATTTTTAATCCTGCTGAGTAACAATAAATAAATAAATAAATAAAGTGAAAGAATGAAGAAATGAGTCAGTCAGGAAGAGAATAATATTCTCCTAACCATCAGCTCTACCAGGAAAGAATAACTAAAATTTAGCGGTAGAAAAAAAAACAGGGCAGCGATTTGCCGCTCCAGCAGTCAACACGATAAAAACTTGACAGATGGGTAAAGCTGCACTGTGTGCTCTCCATTATTCTTCTGTTCTGTATGTAGAAGTGTTTATTTTCCCAGCCTGCAGTGTTTCTGTATCAATTCTCTACAGAGATTTTGCTAGCAGATGCTTGATATCCCCTGATTATATATTTGCATAATTACAGATTTGATGCCTATAACAGCCCAATATATCATTTGTTGATCATTATCGCAGCGTGTCCTGGCCTTTACAGTGCAACGGCACCACGTTTAAAAATGATACACACGTCTGAATAAATCAAACCCGGCCGTGTCATCAGGAAATCGGAAAGGCTCGAGCTGGTGGTGCGGTGAGGCGTTAACCGCGTTGCATCCTGCAGGTGTTTTAGTGGAAAAGTGACAGGATTACCACGATGACAGGATGATACGCACACATGTGGGTTGGTGTTGGAGGTGATTGATGGGGTGGTTTGTGACAATCACCATTGTAAAAAGCGCTATACAAATAAAACTGAATTGAATTGAATGGTTGGTGTTGGAGGTGGTTGATGGGGTGGTTGGTGTTGGAGGTGGTTGATGGGGTGGTTGGTGTTGGAGGTGGTTGGTGTGGTGGTTGATGGGGTGGTGTTGATGGGGTGGTTGGTGTTGGAGGTGATTAATTGGGGTCATTGATGGGGTGGTTGGTGTTGGAGGTGATTGATGGGTGGTTGGTGTTTGGGGGTTTGGGGTTGTTGTTGTTGGAGGTAATTGATGGGGGTGGTTGGTGTTGGAGGGGATTGATGGGTGGTTGGTGTTTGGGGTTGTTGGAGGTAATTGATAGGGGTGGTTGGTGTTGGAGGGAATTGATTGGAGTGATTGATGGGGTGGTTGGTGTTGGAGGTGATTGATGGGGTGGTTGGTGTTGGAGGTGATTGATGGGGTGGTTGGTGTTGGAGGTGACTGGGGTGGTCGGTGTTGGAGTTGATTGATGGGTGTGGCCCTAATTTAGAATCCTATCGTAACTGTAAGCCACGCCCCCTACCTGATGTAAGCGATCTAAGAGAACCGCAAATTATATCGGTAGGGTTCTCTTCTAATGATCGACAATCCAGTTTAACGTCATCCTTTAACACAGGCTCACATCTCTCACTGATGATCTGTGCAAATAAAAGCCAGCGCAGACATGTTCGTGTCCATACAGGACCAGCGTCTGCGTCTCGCTGGCGGCTGCACTGTGTCTCTTATGAAGAGATGGTGAAACTCGGCACGCAGCTCATCAACAGTCTCAGAAGCTATTCTACGTCCTGCCTCACCATCTGCTCTGTTTGTTTTCTTAGATATTTATTTAATTTATCCCTCATTTGCAGTCCACTGATCGCCTCATTAAAGCGTCCTCATAACTTTACCGTGAGTTAGAGTCACTTCTGCCTCATTTTACCGGAATCAGCTTAGCCAATCAGATCAAAGCTTTAGGGGTTTGTTGGTAAAGGGGCGTCCGAAGGCAGTGTCCATTAATTCTCAGCACATCCATCATCACTCCTGATTAACTCTGATCACTAACGATGTTATTAATAATAACGCTTGGCAAGATTTCACCAACTGTGACTGAGTTTGCCTTTTTTCTGTTTATTTGAGGAATTGATTTAACTTAAATAAGTATATTAATGTGTAATCAATAATAATTAGTATTATATAGGTGTGTATATATATTTCTTTGTATAACTGTAGCATCATCAATGGCTTCTGATGATTTAATGATATTTTAGTTGTTGTGTGTTAAGTACAGATAAAAAATAGAGCGGTGTGTTGGTTAGGACCTCACGATACGATACATATCACCATACATAGGTTACGATATTATATCACGATACACTGCAATACAGCACATAATGTAATACACTGCAATACCTACATTACAATACTGCTTTCTGCCGTGCTCGTTTCAGGGTCGATGACGGTGTGTGTCGGCGACACCTACAGGCGTGGAGGAGGAAGTGGTTTGACGCACACTGTTATTTAAATATGTATTGATGTGAGGTTGAAATATCGGGACACTATTGTGAAAAACATCAGGATAGTTAACTGCGCTGATATTTTTACACAGCCCTAATAAATAACACATCTGCTTTACGAAGGTGAAATAATATAATTAACCCGTATATATCAGCGTATTGTTTACAGACATTTCACAATATCTCTGCTTTTCAGAGACATGACAGTGGTGCACACTAAAAATCAACATGTATTTTATTTCGTATCGGTTTACAACTATTCGAATATCTTCTTGGTTGCTGTTGGTAGGAAATATTATTAATAAAATAATGAGTATTGAATCCTTTCGAAAACAAATCCAATAAATGTTTGCACCTGCTAAATGTTTTTCTTTCTGTGGGAGTTACAGAATAAAAGAGATGTAAATGATGATAATAAATGCAATGACTTTTATCATGCACACCTGGCTGCCAGCGACAGTTGTTTTCTCTCCGATTGTGTGTGTGTGTGTGTGTGTGTGTGTGTGTGTGTGTGTGTGGCCTGTATCATACACGGCCCACGTTGCTTTGTAACTGTTTGTGCTGTAGTTGTGTTTTAGTCTTAATTCCCACCCGCCTTTCCGCCTCTAGTCCTTTTCTCCCTTGAGCCATTTCCAGTTCTACTTCTTCATTATGGTCTTTTAAAAAAAACCCTAAAATCCTCATTCTCTCTCTCTCTCTCTCTCTCTCTCTCTCTCTCTCACACACACCTTTTCTACATTCCTCCTGCTGTGTTGGTAGAGAGAGCACATGTGGGAGGATGGTGCTGTTGGTGTTGCTGATGGTGGTTGGGGTGGGGAGAGAGCTGCTCTGATTGGTTGAAGGACAGACTGTGCAAGCAGAAAGGGGGAGAAAAGGGAAGGGTCTGTTCTGATTATTCTCGGTGCTCCCCCTCGTCTGTTCTCCTCTGTGTTTTATCTGGTGTTATCACTGAGAATGTGAACCCCCTCCTGTTCCAGCGGGACGGCTGAAGAGCGTACATGAGGTTTAGGAGAGGAAGGTTTGGGTGACGAGCTTTTCGGCTCGAAACGATAACAATGCGCAGCGAGTCGGTTACCACATCGCCGCTGTTGTGAGCGTCGTCACGCCGTCGTCAGCGCACAGGCGACTGAGAGAGAGAGCGAGAGAGAGAGAGATTAGCGAGTGCGGCTGCCTGTTTGTCCAGCGTGAATGTGTGCGTGTGGATTTTTACACCGATTTTTGGACTGCCGTTGGTCCAGTGCTGCTGTGTGACTCTGGCTTCCTGCTGCTGCTGTGCATTTTTCATCCTGTCCGCCTCTGACACTATGATTTTTTGCAATCACTTAGGCGAATACAAGAAGGACGAACTGCTGGAAGCGGCGCGGTGAGTCCATGGACCTTTACTCTCTCTCTCTCTCTCTCTCTCTCTCTCTCTCTCTCTGTTTGTTTGTGCATGTATGCATGCGTGTGTCTCAGGTGTTTAGGATGTAGGCATCGGGCCAGACCGTCTTCAATAGTGAATGCATGCTGTGTTCTTCGATGTTATTGTGTTGATCCGTGTGTGTGCCCTCGGGAACAGAAAGCCTCATAAACACTGCAGGGTTTGTGTGTAGCATAGTGCTAACTCACTGTGTGTGTGTGTGTGTGTGTGTGTGTGTGTGTGTGGCTTTTTTATAACAAAAAAAAAAGCAAACAGCACACACTCTCTCTCCCCCCAATTCCCCCGCTAGCTATTGTCGTATGATCCCTACCGCTATCTGTTCCTACCTGTTGTCCTCACTACAGCGCTGTTAGTCCTGGGAGGGAGAGAGAGAGAGAGAGAGAAAGGGACCTCCTGTAAGCGTTCATTTCATGTCGAGCTCAAACATTTATTTATTTAATTTATGTACTTATTTTTTAAGCCGTCTTATAGTTTTCACAACATAACCATCTTTTGCAGCCGTCTTTAAACCCTCCCAGCCGTCAGCGTATACGTTGGCGTGAGTGCAATTTAGGATTTAATTAATAATTAATCAAGAGAAGGAAGGTGGAACTACAGAGGAGCGTAAACCTCACACATTCTCCTCCATCCTGACGACAGAAATGAATGTGCTTTGCTGTTTATCTGTGGGACAGATGTGTCTCTCGATTCTCCCTTTAAAAGCATCCTAATATCTGTGGAAAGCCACACACACTCACTAGATTACTAGCTTTAGTGAAAATGGCCAACGCATCAGGTGGACTACATTCCCCCATCCAAAAAATTATTTATTCAACTGAGCTATTAAGGGTTAATGGGGTCCTGCTCGGGGGGGCCAGCAGTTTTAAACCACTTAAAACTCTTTATTTAATTATTTAGTTAAGTAAAACGTAGGGTTCGGTGTAAATATCACGTGAAGATAAAACGTTTAAAGCGATATGTCTTGTATATACTATGATCTCCATAGTTAGCTGGGCTGATATTTGGCCAACCTGAGCCAATTTTTCAGGCCTGCTTATATGAGCTGATTATTTTATTGTAATCTGAAGTCAGTTTTAGAAATGGAATCCTGAGGAAAAACAGGTTCTAAAGAGAAGCAATGCAGATAAAAACAGTCAAGTGTCACATGTAAACATTACTTTACTATACTAAAAGATTTTAATCAGGCACATCAAATATCATCAAATATCATCAAATATTCTACATCGTATTGAATATAAGAAACATTTGATCACAAACTCCCAATGGACCATGTGCACACGGAGCGCTGACGTCCTACCGCTAATGTCTCAGACAGCTTAGTTACTTGCGCTCAGGTGCACAGGCAGCTTCTGTAGCTGCACAGAATAAAGTATGTTGAAATACACAAACCAGTGTTAATTCCACCCTGTAAAACCAAACGTATTGATCAGCAGGATTTCACGCGGTGACTGACAGAAACGTGATGAAGAACAGAACCTGTCTTATAAACCCGCCTGCACTGAACCTGCAGGTTCTTTTACCCTCAGTCTTAAACTGTTCGGAACTGAGATTAACAATACCGGTTGCAGAGTTGTGTCTGCTTGACATATAATAGTAGACAGACAGAGAAACACGTAGCATTAGAGTTACAAGTTGTGCTAGCGTAAGCCGGCAGGCATGACTAAATGCATGTAAAGACACTGCACATTGAAATCTTTGGGAACGTGAAGCTCTTATTGAAGCTTTTCTCCTTCTGGGATGTGGATGTATTACAGTGTTTGGATGATTCGGCTCACGTCACTGAATGTAATCCTAGCGAACGAGTAAAAAAACAACAACAAAGCCATTGTTTTTATGTGTGTCACGTCCGCCGGTAGTGACTGAACTGTCTGACTTTAAATAAGGAATAAGTGTGCATATAGTCCATTCTTTTTTTTTTAAAGAATAATTCAGAACCAGACGCAGTTTTTAGCTGTTAGGTGGAAATTGTAGTTCAAACCGTCACAGTGTGAATAAAATGACAGGAGTGCACATTGTTACTGCCACCCAAGATTTCCCCCCAGCGTGACATCTGACCGGTTTGCCCAGATCGCATCACATATATTAACCGCATGTTCTGATGTGTTTGCTTCCCCTTGTACCACTTTATAGCTTTATTTTATTAACAAAACCACATTTTATCATTTATCAGTTTGCTTTTACATTGAATTATCTGTGAAACAATGACTTCCTGCTCCTGAGTGGTTTACAGAACTCCAGAACATGTCCTTAAGTCTTCTCCCTGTCCCACAACTAAAAGCGACAGCTTTTACCACAGACGCTGACACCAGAGACTCCACCCGGGAAATGTGCACAGACATCTACACTTAAATAAAGCACACACACCTTCTAAATCCTGTATGTACACAACGTCACTGTACCAGTTTGGGTTGTGTATTTACACAATACAGAGCGCCACTTTCGTAACCCGGACATTCCCACCGAACGACGGACAAGTAGCTCGACTTAAAGAGTGGGCTGCCATTAAACGTCAAAATTTGATTGGCTGATGGGTCTGTCGCTATTACTTGGTTGCAATTCAGACGTGAGGGTGTTTTTGCTGATCTGTAGAGCTGGGCCATACTTTTATAATGTAGGACTTTCCAGTTCCCTCAACATAAACTAATTATAGGCGATTTTAAAGAGATTAAACTAATGAAAATAATCAAGAAAAAGCTTTTTTTCACACAGTTGGATGAGTTTTTTTTACTGGTTGTTTAATATTATTTAGAAGCACGAGTATAGATACAGTGAAACCGAATGCCCCAGTCTCAGCGCTGCACAGCTGAGGAGTTTGGCTGAGGAACAGAGAGCGTAAGGA
The DNA here is from genome assembly GCA_005784505.1 of Bagarius yarrelli. Lineage (NCBI taxonomy): Eukaryota > Metazoa > Chordata > Actinopteri > Siluriformes > Sisoridae > Bagarius > Bagarius yarrelli. The sequence continues at coordinate 911,677 of VCAZ01000137.1, read as the reverse complement.
TTATGGGTAATTGTGGGTGACACCGTCTGAGTGACACTGTGCCAGACGCAGTCCCGGAGGTTTGCTTTCCCAAAGCCACACGCTGGTGTAGTTGAACAAGCCTCATAGCTACCACGCGATAAAAAACTCAGACCTCAGAATACGTCGCATGGAGACAGGTGACTTACGAGCATGAATAGAACTGTGGCAACAAGACAAACACATCGTACACCTGAGACATTTGGTTTTAGTCTTATGGATTCCAGATTTGAGATTCAGGTTTTACCAGCACGCTGAACTTACAGCCCTCTAATCTCGCGCACCACCTGAGCCTTTTATAAACATGGACAAATTTAGCAGTTCTCATAATGTTCCTTATAATGTTTATGTACGGTGAGGGGAAACATTTATTTGATTTCCCGCTGATTTTGTATTTGATCAGTCTGTAATTCGATTGGCTGGTTTATTCTAACACTGAGAGACAAAATAACTACAAAAACATCCAGAAAAAAACACATTTTAAATAAGTTATAAATTGATTTGCATTTTAATGAAAAATTACCACTCAAAACAAGATTTAGTGCTTGGTGGTAAAACCCTTGTTGTTAGTTACAGGGGGTCAGGTGTTTCTTGTAGTTGGCCACCAGGTTTACACACATCCCAGGATGGATTTTTCCCACTTCTCTTTGCTGTTCCTCTCCAAGTCATTAAGGTTAAAGTCTGAAGTTTGGGAACTCGAACCTTCAGCTCGACAGGGTTAAGGTCTGGACACTGACTAGGTCACCCCAGGACCTTAATGTGCTGCTCCTTGAGCCACTTTTTTGTTGCCTTGGACATGTTTTTAAGTCATTGTCCCAGCTGCATTGAAATTATTGACAAGCTCCTACCATGTAGTTCTGAGCTGAATCCTTACCGTTTCCATGATCATTGGAACTCCACAAGGTGAGATCTTACATAGAGCCCAGACTGAGGGAGAGTGACAGTTATTTTGTGTTTCTTCCATTTGCGAATAATCACACCAAATGAACCTTCTCATTTCAGCCTTGTGTAGGTCGATCTTGTCCCTGAAATCTTGGATAGCAATTTGGTCGTGGAGTTTAGAATCTGATTGATCGACTGGTTTTGTGGGCAGGTGTCTTTTATACAGGTAATAAGCTGAAAATTTGAGAGTCCCCTTTGAAAAGAGTCCCGTCCCCCCCCCCCTTGTAGAGAGAGAGTCCCCCCCCCCCTTGAAGAAGAGAGAGAGTCCCCCGTCCCCCCCTTGGAGAGAGAGAGAGAGTCCGTCCCGTCCCCCCCCCCCTTGGAGAGAGAGAGAGAGTCCGTTCCCGTCCCCCCCCCTTGGAGAGAGAGAGAGTCCGGTCCGTCCCCCCCGTCCCCGTCCCCCCCCCCCCCCTTGGAGAGAGAGAGAGAGTCCGTCCCGTCCCCCCCCCCTTGGAGAGAGAGAGAGTCCCCCCCCCCCCCCCTTTGGAGAGAGAGAGGTCCCCCCCCCCCCCTTTGAGAGAGGCCCCCCCCCCCCCCCCCCCTTTGGAGAGAGACCCCCCCCCCCCTCCCCCTTGGAGAGAGAGCCCCCCCGAGCCCCCCTCCCCTGGAGAGAGAGCCCCCCCTCCCCTGGAGAGAGAGTCCCCCTTTCAGCTCATTATCTGTATAAAAATCACCTGGGAGCCAAAACTCTTGCTTATTTCATACTTATTTATACTTTTTTTTAAAATGCAAATCAATTTATAACCATTTTTAAAATGTGTTTTTTTGGAATAGAAAAAAACACCATTGAAATTATCCGCTGATCATTTCTTCATCAGTGGGCAAACGTACAAAATCAGGGCATCAAATTTTTTTCCTCACTGTCCTTCCACTAACCTGCCGTAGTTTACAGTGTAAGACATCGTCTCTGCGTTAACAATGCTGAGGTCTTAAGTGTTCTCTTCTGAGCTTTAGTTTCCTACACCGGGTTATTGTTTTCCTCCGAGGTCCCATAAGAGGCACTTTCCATCGCTCTCTTCATCTCTGTGTTTATTTGGAGGATTCATTCTCCCGCTTGCCTACTTTATTATTCTGCCTCCTCCGTCTCAGTTATCTTTTGTTTGTCTCCTCCTCCTTACTGTTTGCATGTTCTTTATAAAATACTGCTCTGCTTCAGGAGCGGAAATGAAGAGAAGCTCATGGCCTTGCTCACCCCACTCAACGTCAACTGCCACGCCAGCGACGGACGCAAGGTAAGAGCCACTCCTCACAGCACAACACACATGCCAGGGTTAGGTAGGATCTGGAAAGTTATTGCATTAACCTTCAACTGATTCAGCTCAGCTGTCAGCTGGTGTTAATTGGCAAGAAACTGGTCATTATTTGAGCCGTTGACCCCCACAGGGGAAAACCCCCTAAATAGGACGGACTGTTGACTTACTAGATAGAGAACTCATTTTAGTGAGGAAGTGGTAGCTTAGTGACTAACGTGTTGGACTGCTGTTTGAAAGATTTAGGTTTACTTTTCAGCACCAGCAAGCTGCCACTGCTGGGCCCCTAAGCAAGGCCCTTAACCTTTAATATCTCAGTTGGACAAAAACATAAAAGTACTCGGGATAATGGTGTCTGTCACATGCCACAATTATATAATGTCAATGATTGTGTTTAATGATATTTTAAAATTGTTTGGTGAATATTGAGTTATGTCTAGTCTTGGATAACATTACTACAGAAACCCATCTATAGTTGGTTCTACAGTTATGTTCAAACTGCTGTGATGGTCAAATTGGGGAAGCTTAAAGATTAAAGTGTTGGACTGCTGACAACTCGGTTGCTTGAAAGAGGGTAAGTGCTTTGGGTAAGGGCATCTTCCAGAACAACTGCACTAATCATGCCATGGTGTTCTGGATTACACGGTCCAGGCTCATAGATGGTAGATGATGTACTGTATGTCATGGCTGAAACTGTGCAGTAGCTGTGTAGCTGCTTGTCCTTATACATGAATGGGTATTGTTTTGGTTCAGGACAACTTTATGGAGATGTTTTAATCCACTCTGAATGTTGACTAGTAAATTTAGTAGGGTTGCATGATATTTATCTGACAGATCAATTATTGGGTGAAATGGGTGAAAATTCATTTTTATTGTTTCCAAAACATGAATGAAATCTGATAACCAGATCAGATTTATCCAATATTCATCCACTTTATGGGTGTAAATGACTACAGCCCGGGTTGCCAAATTGGGTGGGTTCCTGCGTAGTGTTGCCAGATTGGGTGGGTTCCTGCGTAGTGTTGCCAGATTGAGTGGGTTCCTGTGTAGTGTTGCCAGATTGGGTGGGTTGGGTTCCTGTGTAGTGTTTGCCAGATTGGTGGGTTTCCTGTGTAGTGTTGCCAGATTGGGTGGGTTCCTGCGTAGTGTTGCCAGATTGAGTGGGTTCCTGCGTAGTGTTGCCAGATTGAGTGGGTTCCTGCGTAGTGTTGCCAGATTGAGTGGGTTCCTGCGTAGTGTTGCCAGATTGAGTGGGTTCCTGCGTAGTGTTGCCAGATTGGGTGGGTTCCTGCGTAGTGTTGCCAGATTGAGTGGGTTCCTGCGTAGTGTTGCCAGATTGGGTGGGTTTTTTTAATCAAACCAGAACAGAAATCGGTCTGGTTTGATAATATTTGGGCTGCTTCTTGATACAACTGGCGGGTGTTTTTTTCATTTACAATCTACAAATGTGATTTTATGAATTTTTAAATCACTGATGATCAGATCCCTCGAGCTCACCTGCACTTAGTGGGACGTATTTGTCTGTTGGTTGGATTTGATTTAAAGTTCATATGCAAAGGCGCTTTGAGATTTTAGAATAACTGAGGATTGGTAGGAATATGTAGTGTTCCCCAGGGCCGGGTTTCCCACAGTCCAATGCGATTTTGCTCTAGGAAGAAAAAAGAAGGGCACAAGTTCTCGTAGCCGTATCCGAGACATTCCCATGCATATTTATCAGATTAAAATGATTTCCCAACCCTTTTCATTAAAATGTCAGATGAACATTATTAGACACGCTGATAAGTCTGAGTATCATGACTGTACTGCAGATTCAGAGCCCGTGGAAACGTCCCAGCGACACTGGCATTGCTCGTTTTACTTATCATACAGGCTTTGTCCTCGCTACATTCCAGACATTTCATACTTCACCCAAGCCTCGTTCTTTCGTTTAAAAAGAACATTTTTGTTCAGACAGCAGAAGTTTTTAATACAGGCTTCAGATATACTATACTAACACCCGGTGTCGTACTGTATCTTTATAGCTGTGCACTCCATTACAATAAGGAAATTTCAGCAATGAACTTACACCCTTGCTTTCACTCCGCTACGAAATTTTATTGTAGCTGAAAAGCCGAAGAAGTTGATTGGTTGGATCTTGTCACGTGATCTGCAGTTGCGCTAGCAGCTTTCTGAAAAGTTGAGATGTTTTTATTTCATCGTTCTCCACTTGTGGCTTGCCACGCCTCTACATTTGTTATAATGAAATGAAGCATGAAAAAGACAGGATATGCGAGTGTCCCCTAAGTAAGACAGGATGAAAAGTGGGAAATAGAAGAGGACAGGATTGAGAAATTCCAGAAATCGAACAGATCCCTTCTGTTTTTTTTTTTTTGTTTTTTTTTGTATGATTTTGCTGGAACTTCAGTCATTCAGTTTCACCAGTGCATAAAAAGAAACAAAATAATAGACTATTATTTTATTGCTTTATTATAACATGATTGTTTTTGTTGTAAATAAATAGTCAATGGTTTTAATTCATTGTTTACTGCTGACAGTTTAGTTCTTAGTTTCCTGAAGCATTATTTAAGGGTTTTGTTGAAATAAATTAAAGGCAAATAAATTGTAAATAAAATAATCTTTAAGTAATGTAATTTTTTATGCACTCACTCGTAGGTGGATTTATAATTTGGAAGATGGAAAACAGATTGGAGTTTTTTGTCTGCATTGGTTATGGTGGCGCGCTGGGCGAAAGTGGTGGTTAATGTTTGTCAGGTGACAATAAAACATTTCCATAAAAACACCATGACTGGATTTTAATGTTGATCTTGGACTGTACTAAAATATATAAAATCTGTCTACTTAGCCCACCGTCAATTAATCCTTAGCTTTAAGTCTCAGTGTCACGTTATGTTGTTGACCCAGCAACACACCCAGCAGTGCATGATGGAGTGAAGCAGCACAGCTTTAACTATTTGTGGAGAACATTTGGTCGTGTCCCAGTATTTGTTAGAGACATGTCTCCATCAGGGTCTGTGATATCTGCAGCTCTGTTTGCTTGCATCACTAATCACGTACATATTTGCCACTGATTACTGATGGATTGTGTTTGCAACCGTTCTGGATTACTGCATGTGCTGCTTGCCTCTCAGTCGCCTCCCATTTATGAAAAAAAAAAACCCACACCTTAAACCACATGAACCTGGAGAGAGGCAGCAGAAGAGGCAGTTTAACCCCCACCCAGACACTGGATTTCTCCTGTATGGCCCCCCAGCGGCTCTGGAGTATAGACTCATTTAAGTTCATGTCCAGTGTTAGCCGCTTTCTGGCCGAACAGTTCTGCAGGAAATGTCGGATCCTCCCCGAGAAAGATAGATTAAAGAGCGAGAAGAGAGAATAAGAGTGCGCGAGTGGAAGAGCGAGAGAGAGAATAAGAGTGCCGCGATTGGAAGAGCGATAGAGATGATTGCGCGAGTGAAGAGCGATCGAGAGTGAGGGCGCGAGTGAAAGCGATAGAGAGTGAAGTGCGCGAGTGGAAGAGCGATAGAGAGTGAGTGCGCAGTGGAAGAGCGATAGAGAGTGAGCGCGCGAGTGGATAGAGCGATAGAGAGGAGCGCGCGAGTGGAAGAAGCGCTAGAGAGTGAGCGCGCGATCGAGAGTGATCGCGCGATAGGAGTGGAGCGCGCGATAGAGAGTGAGCGCGATAGAGATGAGCGCGCGATAGAGGAGTGAGCGCGCGATCGAGATGAGCGGCGCGATAAGAGGAGGCGCGCGATAGAGAGTGAGGCGCGTGAGCGAGGGCGGAGAGCGCGCGATAGAGAGTGAGCGCGCGAGTGCGCGCGAGTGGGGGGTGCGCGCGAGTGGGAGCGCGACGGGTGGGAGCGCGAGAATGGAGGCGCGAGAATGAGAGCGGCGAGAATGAAGCGCGTGAGAGGTGAGCGAGCGTGAGAAGGTGAGCGCCGTGAGTGAGCGAGCGGAGAGTGAGCGCGATGAGAGTGAGCGCGAGTGAGAGTGTAGCGCGAGTAGCGAGAGTGGAGCGCGAGCGAGAGCGAGCGAGAGCGAGCGCGAGTGAGAGTGAGCGAGAGCGAGCGCGAGCGAGAGCGAGTGAGAGTGAGCGCGAGTGAGCGCGAGGAGCGAGCGCGAGAGCGAGTGGAGAGTGAGCGCGAGTGAGCGGCGAGTGAGCGAGCGAGTTGAGCGCGAGTGAGAAGCCGCGGTGAGAGTGGGAGCGCGAGTGGGGGAGAGCGAGAGCGAGGAGAATGAGAGTGCGCGAGTGGAGATGCGCGCGAGCGTGAGAGTGCGCGGCGGAAGTGGGAGAGCGTATGAGAGTGAGCGCGAGTGGGGAGGGCCGATACGAGTGGGCCGAGGGAGAGCGAAAGAATGAGAGTGAGCGCGAGTGGGAGAGCGAGAATGGAAGTGAAGCGCGGTGGGAGAGCGCGAGTGGGAGAGCGAGAGTGAGCGCGAGTGGGAGAGCGAGAATGAGAGTGACGGCGGTGGGAGCGCGAAGATGAGAGGTGAGCGCGAGTGGGAGCGCGAGAATGAGAGATGAGAGAGAGCGAGAGTGAGAGCGCGGAGAGTGAGGCAGTGCGCGAGTGAGTGAGAGAGAGTGAGCCGAGGGAGAGTGAGCGCGAGTGGAGAGTGAGAGTGACGCGAGTGGGAGAGTGAGAGGGGAGCGCGAGTGGGAGGTGAGAGCGAGGAGAGTGGCGCGAGTGGAAGAGGGAGAGCGAGGAGAATGAGAGTGAGCGCGATGAGAGCGAGAATGGGAGAGTGGAGGCGGATAGAGAAAGTGGAGCGATAGTGGGAGAAGCGGAATGAGAGTGAGCGCAGTGGGGAGAGCGAGAATGAGAGTGAGCGCGAGTGGGCGAGCGAGAATGAGAGTGAGCGCGAGTGGGAGAGCGAATGAGAGTGGCGCGAGTGGAGAGCGAGAGAATGGAGCGGGAGCGCGAGAGTGAGTGGGAGCGAGATTGAGAGTGACGCGATGCGAGAGCGAGAGATTGAGAGAGCGTGAATGAGAGTGAGCGCGAAGTGAAGCGCACGAGGGAGAGCGAGAGGGGAGAGCGAGAGAATGAGAGCGAGAGAATGAGATTGAGTGTGAGATGAGAGTGAGCGCGAGTGGGAGAAGCGAGCGAGAGAGTGGAGAGCGAGAATGAAGGGCGCGCGAGTTGGGGAGCGAGAATGAGATTGAGGCGCGAGTGCGGTGGAGAGCGAGAAATGAGAGTGAGCGCAGTGCGAGTGGGGAGCGAGAATGGAGTGATGCGCGAGTGGACTGGGAGGCGAGCGAGATGAGTGGCTGAGCGAAGTGTGAGCGGAGTGAGCGCGGTGCGAGTGGGAGTGAGGAGAAAAAAGCGCGAGATGAGAGTGAGCGCGATGAGAGAGTGAGAGTGGGAGAGCGAATGAGAGGAGCGGAGTGGGGAGAGCGCGATGAGGTGAGCAGATTGGGAGAGCAAGTAGTGAGAGGAGCGAGAGTGGCTGAGGCGAGAGTGCCTGAGCGAGAGTTGGCGAGTGGCGAGGAGAGTGTGAAGTGAGCGCGAGGGGAGAGTGAGCGCAGGGGGAGAGTGGAGCGCGATGGGCGAGTGGAGCGAGAGTGGAGAGTGTGAAGAGCGCGAGTGAGAGTGCGTGAGTAGGGGAGAGAGTGAGTGCGAGTGAGAGGGGGAGAGCGAGAAAGAGTGGGAGAGTGCGAGTAGGGAGAGAGTGAGTGCGAGTGCGCGAGTAGGGAGAGAGGAGCGCGCAAGCCAGAAGGCAGTGGCCGTCAGTCACTTCTGTCCTTTAGCTGTCAGCCTTTTTTTCCATATTCCACCGTGACTGTTTGGGGCGTTTCCTCATGGAATGAAGCTCTCGAAGGTGAAGTGTCAGTGAGGCCCCCCCCCCCCCCCCCACCCCCCCCCCCCCCCCCCCCAATGCCGGGGACTTTGGATCTGTCTCTCTCTCTCACATTTAAGTCTTACATAGTATAATGCAATGAATAACGACATTAAATCACCCCCTTAATCGGGTTAATATAAAGGAGGAAGCGGGTGAGTGTAAAGACTTATTCCCCCTCCCGCACAACTGAAGGGTAACAGTGGTTCTCTCCATACGCTTACATATCAGTAGATAGTTTAGACTTTAACAAGATCTGGCAACATAAATAGTTTATGTGGAAGTTTATCTTCTGACCAGCGCACCAGTAAATTTACAAAAATTTATCGTTATATATAACTTTTCTATAGTTATATTTTGGTTATATTTAGTTCTACATTTTTTTATTAACTGACAGGACAGAGATGAGATATAGAGGGGGGTGGGACTGAAACTCGAACCCCAACCCACCACACCACCGTGCTGGCCACAAGATGATTTTGATAGAATAAATGATTTATTGTGCGTTTGTTTTCTCTTTTTTTATTATATCTTTTTGACAGAATAAATAATTTATTCTATTAAAATCGGTGGTTTGATTAAAAAAAAACATTGTCACGCCACAATTTAGTGGATTGAAATAAAAAGAATTCTGAAAAGTGTCACTTTTCTGCCTAATTGTAGCCTAAAATGGCTTTTAGTCAGATTATGCTAATTAAGAATAAAATCTAATGGTTTTTCTTCTCTGAAATGGGGCTCTCTTAGTGTAATTTATAACGTTTTAGGTTCTCTTTTCAGTCTGTTGAGTTGCTTTGTTGGCTCGTCGTCTGCGGGATGTCAGTGAGGGCGCTACAATTTATATACCAATGATTTTTTCATTGGCTCTTGGCTTAGCATGGGAGAAAAAATAATAATAATAATAACCACCCATATTTTATTCCACCACCCTGGCATAACATTTGTTGGATCTGCTTGCACCAGATTTTGAGTTGAGTAAGTCTGGCTCACTCTCTCGCTCACTCGCTCGCTCACTCATTCACTCGCTTACCCTGTTGCAGTGTTCCTCACTATTCTTCATTATCTGTTCTTTCTCCGTGTTTGCTACAGTTTCAGAGGTAATAAATCCTCTGCTCTAGTCTCTTGGCCATCTTCTCCGTGTTAGATGGATGGATTTGGCAGTTCTCTCGTACCACCGGTGTGCCTCCCTTTTTTCCGCTAATGAGAGAATATTGTTGCGGCCCAAGTCATCCGGCCTGTCGGGTTCTTTCAGAAACAGAAGGGAGAAACACAGCCACTGTCTTTTCTGATGGCAGGAGTGGCATATGGAGGAAGCGGCGGCCCAGCTGGTTGTTCTCCTCGCTGTTATTTAACAGCACGCTACCAGACGCTCTCGCGCGGGTGTAGCTTTTTCCTCACGCGCCTTCGGTATTCAGGTTTGAGAGAGAAAACGCTCCGTGGGTCCCTCTCCTGCTGTGTATTAATTATCTAAAAAAGCCATCTTTACTCACCAAACAGCTCCCTCACTTAATCAGTGTTGCATTTCTCTGTGCTGTGCGTCACAGATTGATTGGACCTTTTTAGCCTTTGTTGTGTGTGTGAGTGGAAGAGAATAGACGTCCATGGGGCTGTAGTTTATTGCCTGCTGTTTGCTGTCCATGCTGCTTTAGTGATTGAGCTGCCGTGCTTAGAGCCTGATATTGATTCAGTTATTTATTTCTTTCCCACTAATAATGGGGATCTGTGTTAAATCTTGTAGCTTTTATTACAAACCATGGCTAGCTAGTGCTGGGCCCGCTCTGTCCATGGACCAAGGCAATAAATGGGACGGGAAATGAACAGGCGATAGCTGAGTTTTTAATGTAAGGGATGAGGAAATGGCAGTATTCTGAAAGGGTTAATCTGATTTACAGCAGTGCAGATTAGACGGCGTCTCATATAAACCTCTTTAACCCTGTTTTGGTTATAGATAGAAAATGCAGAAATAAGTAGCGATTCTTGAGTGCTGGTAGATTCGGGCCAAAATGAAGATCAACAATTTACATTTGAAATAAATTTATAAAGCACATTTCAATAGAATAAAGGCGCAGCCCAAATCCGTACGATGGGTTTAATACAGTAATACAAGCAAACATCAAGGTTACAAAACAAATCCAAAAACAATCGAAAGACATAAGAGCCTCCAGTCATTTCTTATATTACTATAGATATTTCTGTAAATAAAATAGCAGGTATTGTCTGTATGCATGTTTCTATATCATTTTGTCTTTGTTTATCCGTCTCCTTATGTGTCTCTGTCTTTATGTCTATTTATCTGTCCCTGTCTGTCTGTCTGTCTATCAATTATATTTTTTATCTATTCCTGTCTGTATATATTTGTGTTTCTATTTTTCTGTGTGCCCGTCTATTTTACTGTCTGTGTATCTGTCTGTCTTTATGTCGATCTTTCTGTTTATGTCTGTCTCTCTATGTATTTATCTCTCCATTTTCTATACATTGTCTGTCAATCTATTCATACGCCTATTTATTTGTCTGTTTATATGTTTGTCTGTCTGTCTTTTTTCTCGTCTAATAATGTGTATGCGTTTATAATAATGTCTTTGCTCGTCTCTGTCTGAAAAGTAAGTTACAGCTTGATTTCTGTATTTATAAGGCTGACACTGAAGACCTGTTTTATAAACATTAAAGAAACATTTCTGTGCAGAAAACCTGTTCAGATGGGCTCCTCATGCTGATTCTAAACGTTCTAAGGCCATGTGCATGTATGAGATGTAACTATAGAAACACTGATGAAAGTCTAGGCTCAGTCGTAGACGTAGCACCTGCTAACCATTAGCTGAATGTCTGGATGGAACTGAAAACGCATTCAGGATTATGAGTTCTTCTGATTGGTTAACATTACTAATCAATAAGAACATTAAAAAAACGCATCACAGTCCTAAATACCGTAACACAGTTTATGATGTCATTACATGCTTAGCAGCGGGAACAGTGTTTCCTGTGTACAAGTCATTAAAGGACCCCAGGTTTCATCCATGCTCTTTGTTCTAGAACAGCCTATAATGTTGCAGGCTAACGGAAGGTTCGGTCACTCGAGTGCTCTCATTAGTTTGCGTGCCATGCAACCGGCCGGCGCTGCTTTCGGTGGCCGCTTTAATGAGAGGTGATGAGGGAAGAGCACGATGTTCATCTGAGCCACAAACACACGCTCTGCTTTAAATGAACTGATATTGCTGCTACTGCAGAGCAGCACGTCGGTGAGGGTTCCTCATCTCACTGGAATTGAAAATTAGAACCAGGTTGGAGAAATGGCCTTGTTTTTATGCTCTGTGGCTGCCGTCAAATGGTTTTTTTGGCCCCACTGATTATCTGTGAAGCGGTGCTGTGAAATTAAAAAAAAAGTTTTGGGTGCAAATGACTGGGTTTACGTACAGGAAGAATGTTTACACGCTGATGACAAATGGTATTGTGGGTCTTCAGTAGGAAATGTTCAAGCTCGTCAGCTTTTAATTTAGCATCAAGCAGTTTGTCTTTAAAAGCAATTAATCACTCGATTATACGTGTTTAGAATTAGTGCCACGGTTACACAGTATACAAATAACAGATGGAATACTTTAGTAGCTGAACAGCACAGCTATATAATTTAACTGTCACACGACATAAAACAAGCTTTTTAAAGTGGTATTTTGTTGTTTAAAACGGCTAATAGAGCGTAAAATCACTTGACGATTTGATCTGTGCTACTCGGGAACAGAAGTATCATTGTTGCGTAATGCGAATAAGGAATAACCAGCAAGGAGGTGTGATGAAGTTACTGTTACTACCTCAAAATGGACTATTTTCCCAACACAGCATGTACAGATGTAGACTGACTTTGAATCTTTTGATAGGCGGGTGGAAGCTACCAGTTGCTTCCTCTGACACACGTGAAGAGAGCTGATTGTGCACCGAGTTGGATCTGACTCCTAATGCATACGTTAGCTGAGCCCTGAATGGGATGTGTGGCTTTGAATTTTTTTCCTCTTTCCAGTTATTCCTGGATTTTCCTGGTGGGGCTGATAGTGAGGAGAGCGTTGGTCTCTTCATTTAACTAGTTAGGTTAATTTTTCTGACGCGGTTACTCTGTCTGCTGTTAATAATGGTGCCACTTAAACCGCAACTATAGTGGAAACTCCACCCACTGATATCACTACTTGCCACACAAGACCGGCACAGAACTTCAGAGATAGAATTTGTTCCCCTGTTCCTGACTGAACTTCTGGCTACGGATGTATGTAAATGAGATGTAACGAGAGAAACATGTTTATAAATGTCTAGGCTAAGTTATAGACTTAACACCTTCTAACTATTAGCTGAATGTCTGTGTATATGGAACTGAAAACGCGTTCAGGATTGAGTTCCTCTGGTTATGTTTAACATTGCAGTGATCAATTAGAACATTAAGGAACACATCACAGTTCTAAATACCGTAACACAGTTTATGATGTCATTACATGCTTTAATTTAATTCAATTTCATTTCATTTATTTAGTGCTTCTAACAGTGGACATTGTCTCACAGCAGCTTTACACAGAATGCAGTAACAGTAAAAAGTGTAAGTGTGTCCCTAATAAGGTAGCCGGAGGCGACTGTGGCAAGGAAAAACTCCCTGAGATAAAGTAGGAAGAAACCTTGAGAAGAACCAGACTCAATAGGGAACCCGTCCTCATCAGGGGGTAGTAATGTTCTACCACCCTAAACAGAGTCGTCACCCTGCCAGTAATGTTCTCTACCACCCTAAACAGAGTCGTCCCGTACCACCCCCTGCCAGTAATGTTCTACCACCCTAAACATAGTCGTCACCCTGCCAGTAATGTTCTACCACCACCCTAAACAGTCGTCAAGCCGTCACCCTACCAGTAATGTTCTACCACCCTAAACAGAGTCGTCACCCTACCAGTAATGTTCTACCACCCTAAACAGAGTCGTCACCCTGCCAGTAATGTTCTACCACCCTAAACAGAGTCGTCACCCTACCAGTAATGTTCTACCACCCTAAACAGAGTCGTCACCCCGCCAGTAATGTTCTACCACCCTAAACAGAGTCGTCACCCTGCCAGTAATGTTCTACCACCCTAAACAGAGTCGTCACCCTACCAGTAATGTTCTACCACCCTAAACAGAGTCGTCACCCTACCAGTAGTTATGTTCTGGTGTTATTTAAATAGCAACATATTTTTCATTTTGTTTTTTTATTAGACTTCGATTACAGAGCATCCATCATCCAAATTTCCCATGAACCAGCCGCCACTATAGAAACAACAGGGCGTGAGAACTAGTGCAATTTAAATCACAGCTGAAACTGCTGTCTGAGTTGCTGTTCTAGAAAAGTAATTCAAACCTTCTGAGCAGTCAGGAACTCAGCATGACTGGGATATACAGTATAACATGACACACGTTACAGCGCTTAAATCAGCCTTTTTAGTTGTTTTGTAAAACTGGAGCCAGTTCAGCCAGTGATCCTGACAATACACTCGATACATCACGCCACTTTAACTCCCACCTACACTGGAGGATCTTATTTAATTTCCATTCTCCTTCAGCCGTTTATCACCAGCCATGCCTTACAGATAGCCGCATAAATCATCAGCGCTAATATGAGCTCGTGAGGAAAGTCATTCCGGAGAACTTTGCCCTCGGCTGGTATAAATTTGTTATTTGTTTGTCTTGGAATTACAGATGTCTCTTTATGTTGTGTTTGGCTAAAGCAATGTAACCACTAAACCAACCACTCCAAAATGAGGTGATTCGTGCTACTTTCGGCCTGGATCTAGTCCTTGAGCTTCACAGCCAACTTTTCTTTTAATTTTCATAAACTTTTCTGCTGAGTTTTCTTCATTTTTTTTCTCTTTTTTTTAGCTTCATGAAGGCCAAAGGTCTTGAAACTTATTTTCTTCACTGTAAATTGGAACTTGCTCTCTCCAGGCAGGGTCTCACTCTGTAGGGTGTAATTTCAAGGGTTTCTGGTTTAGAAACCACAAGAATAGACCACTTTTGTATCGTTGCATTACAAGAGCATCTAGCATATTTTTCATCATCATCGCCGTCATAGATCCTTCAGAGCTTTATTTTAGTTAGATGCTTTAATTCTCTGTAAAGCCAAAGATTTCCAATCCAAAG